>SJYC01109646.1:0-97653 GCA_006408675.1 Madoqua kirkii
CCCTTCATCAGATCTTAAATGAATGATCTCAGCTTCAAGTGTAGTCCTTTGGGCCAGATTCTGATGGACATCAAAGCTTTCTGATGAAGTAGAATTCAAAGATGCTGTTAGTGTATTGCAAATTCCCTTTTCCCCTAAAGATTTTTCATCACACCGCTTAGGCCATCACTCATTCTTTCTGTGTCAGAAGCTGACAGAGAGATCCTTTTCTTTGAGAAGTAGCACAGCATGGTAGTTAGAGGGCAGTTTCTGGAGTCAGACCAAGTTGGCTGCATAACCTTGAGAAGGTTTCCTAACCGCTCTGTGCATTGCTTCATCATCCATACAGGGGAGTTGCCTAAATTTTCATAAGAACAAGAGTTACCTGGCATGTATTTTAAGGACATCATTTCCCAGGACTGTCTCCCCAGAATTCTGATAGTATGGATGCAAGTGGTCCCTGGAATTAAAGTGTTTTAACAACCCCCCCTTGTAATCCCTACTGTCAGAGAAGTTGAAGACAGTACATTTGCTGATATACCTGTCCTCCCTGGAAGTAGATAAGATAGTTGGAGTTGTCTCATCTTTTCTGTAGGGAGTCAGTGTCTGTTTTTTTGTGCAAGCTGTGCTGAGAATCTGTACACATTGAAGGAGGCAATGATGCAAAGTGAAAAGCACAAAAACTCTAGAGTCAGGCTGGCCTTGGTCCCGCACGTGACTCTCTCCTTCTGATGGTGTGATGAATACTGTGTGGAGAAGAGCTGATGCCCTGCAATTCCTGGTGTGTAGAGGGAGCTGCGTGCTCTCAACAGAGCCTCCCCAGGGCACAGCGGCAGCAAGGAGGCAAAGCTGATGGAATGAATGTTCCAGTCCAGGAGCTTGAGAGGGTTTGGCCAGGGAGTAAGTGTAACCAGGGAGACAGGGATCAAGGCATGAGATGCAAATGAGGCTGAAGAGGTCCTGGAGTCAGTGCAGGGGAAGCAGGCGATAGCGCTTGGAGGGCTAGCTGAGGTCAGAGGGGGCAGGCACGTCTCTGAGGTCTCCAGCGGTGTGGGTCAGAGTCCAGGCTGTCTTAAGTGGAGAGAACAAGTGACTCCAACCATTGGGAGGCCCTGGTGACAGCCAGCTAGGGTGGAAGCTGTTTGTTCGTTGCCCTCTTTCATGATGAGCCCAGCCACAGTATGGATGCCGTGTTTGTGTGGATTCAGACGGGCTGCCTTGATGGGCTGTGTGGCTTGTGTGCTGCCCAACCCTAGTGAGCACCACTCACTTTGTACTTTAAGTAAAGTGCGTCTTCTTGAGTTGTCCACTACACAACCTATACACTCATACACGGCAGCAGTGGTCGCTGACAGCCTGGGACTAACAGGGTGGCTTGATTTTGATGATGCCAGAGCAGAGGTACCAGGACACCTTACCCAGTGGGCACCCCGGGACCCCTGCAGTAGGCTGGCAGTTTGGAGAGGGGCAAAAGAAGGAAATGAAGAGTTGCCCGAGTTTGTTATACCAACACAGGCAGGTGGCCAGAGTAACACACTCAGATCCAGACAGCCACATTTCAGAGGTCCACTCTGCAGGGTCCATTATTTCCCTGTACCGCTGGGGATGCTCGGATTTTAGCCCCCGCTCAACACTCATTCATACATGAATATGGAGCCTTCTTACCCTCCTCTTTCCTTGATTTTCCTCCTTGGCATTGTCACCATCTAACATTCTAGAGGTTAAATTTTTTAAAGCTATTTCCCCCAACTAGAATGAAAGCTGAACTAGTCCTGGGTGCAGTTAACATTCAATAAATAATTGTGTCCTACGGAAGGAAGGAAGGCTGGAAGGCCAGAAGGAAGGAGAGAAGGAGAACTACACAGGTCTCTGAGTTTAAAAAAAGAAAAAGGAAAAAGCTCTAACCTAGGCCTGAGGGTACAGGGAACAAGTCCGCCTACAAAGAATAAAGAGCAGAAAGAGCTAAATAGAAGGTTAAGGTGTTTTTCAAATATGTTCAAGGAAGAACTGCTGGGACCTCTAGGTAGAAATCCAGGCATCAGCCCTGTAAAGAAGGATCCAGTTCCCTCATTGATCTGATGAGGGAACTGCACACTTCTTTCCAGAAATAGAGTCACAGATGTAGAAAACAAACTTGCGGTTATGAGGGGTAAGGGGATGGGGAGGGATAAATTGGAAGACTGGGATCGACATACGCACACTGCTATCTATAAAATATATAACTATTAAGGACCTACTGCATAGCACGGGAAACTCTCCTCAGTACCCTGCAATGAGGACTTCCCTGGTAGTCCAGTGGTTAAGGCTCCATGCTCCCAGTGCAGGTGGCCCGGGTCTGATCCCTGGTCAGGGAGCTAGATCCCACGTGCCACAAATAAAGGTCCTGTGTGTTGCAACTAAGACCCATCACAGCCAAAACAAATAAACAAAAACAGTCTATAATGGCCTATATGGGAAAAAATGTTTAAAAAGAGTGGATATATGCATATGTATAACTGATTCACTTTGCTGTACAACTGAAACAACTTAGCATTGTAAATCAGCTATACTCCAATAAAAATTTTTTCAGAAAAAAAAAAGGGTACATTTCCCAGGGCACAGAGTTTCAGGGTCCCACTGAGACCCTGCTCCCAGCCCCAGCTCCTTCCCACTGTGATCTCTCTGCTCAGGAAGCAGGCTGGTGATGTCTATGGAACCCACAGCCCAGAGCAGCTTTGCCCCACAGCCGACAGTGGAGAGGGCTGGTGGCCAGGCTGCCCAGTCCCTTTCGTAAGGAGCATTGCGGGTTTGCTGCCGAAATGAGCTCTCCGTATGATTGCTAAAAACCAGAGATGTGATGACCTTTAAGCAGAGCCCAAAGCACATTCCTGAAGACGACTGCCTCCACCGCCAACGGAGCACACAGACAGACAAGTGAACGAGCAAACAAACCGATGCCTGTTGGGATGCCAGGTGCTGGATGCGTGTTAATTGCATGAACAGTCTCATCCGCCTGATGGCTTTGATTTGTGCGTCGGGGTGTTCCATCAAGATTTTTTAAACACAAATTGATCTCTGTTAATTCATGCACCAGCACTGAATATTTTGACATATGATATCTCCTCCCTTTGGAAAAGCCGTGCACGCTGGCAGGCCAATGGAGCTCAGATAATCTCCTCGCTTTCTTCTCTGCAATGTTCCCTGAGCCCAGAATTCCTGCCTGGACTTCTCTCGAGATTCTTCACTTCGTAGCCGGTTTTTCTCAGCTCCTTATTCCTCCTTCTGCCCCAACTGTCTTGCCTGTGTCATTTTTTTTTTCTTTTCTCTAGTTTTACGGCACAGGCTTAGTCACTCGTGACACGTGGGATCTTAGTTCCTGTGTCCCCTGTACTAGCAGTTGGATCTTACCACTAGACTGCAAGAGAAGTCCCTTGCCCTCAATTTTTGTTCCGAGAGCTAGTTCTTTCTCCTACCTCCTCAGCCCTAATCCGTTCATCTCTCTCATCCCTTCCCCGCTGCAGTTTCCTCTCTCCTGCATCAATAAAACCCACACGGTGTCTCCACACTCTGCTACCCCCTCTGCTTACAGTCCTCTGTCCCTCTCCTCAGCTGCCACCTTCTACCGCTACCTCTGCTTCTTCTGCTCCTTTGCAATTTCCTCTTCTTTTAGCTTCTTTCTCTCTCCCTGGCCGCTATGCTCCTGCTCAGCCAGCCTGTGGGTAAGAGATGCTCCCACTCAGAGCACTCGCTGAGATGGAGGAAGCAGCTACTAAAATGTGATGAGAAAACCCTGACCTCGTTTCCCATTGCAAACACTGAGCAGCACTCCCAGAGGCCAGGAACACAAACTCAGAGCAGAAAAAAAAGCACACCCAAATCCCAGTCTCCCCAGCAGCCTCCTGTCTGCAAGCAAGCAGAACCAGAGAAGCACAAACTCATGTCTCAGCAAATTACCTTGGTCAGGCGCTCTGAGTAGTGATTAGCATTTATCAGAAAAAAATATCTACTGGATGAATGAATGACTCCATCCATTACCCTGTACACAGAACAGAGCTTCACATCAGTATGCGTATTCATTTACTAATGATCAATCATGGACCAGCCAAATTAGACATAAATCTAAAGTCATGACAACAATTATAAGACAAATCTATAACATATATACATTGAGGTAGCAAGATGCAAATGGACCTCCTAACCTATTCCCCAAGCAGTTCTATGTTGCTATCTCATTTCATCCTCACTCTGTCCTCTACGTTCTCTGTGCTCATCACACTGGGTGTTTCCCCCCATCATCTCAGAGGCTTTCTCAGCTCCACTTGCTCTTACACCTGCCTGGAGGGTTTATTCTTGTCATCTCTTCCTAAAGCCTTTTGTTAAATTTTCATTGGAGTATAGTTGCTTTACAATCTTGTGTCCGTTTCTGCCGTACAGCAAAGTGAATCAGCCAGAAGTGAAGTCACTCAGTCGTGTCCAACTCTTTGTGACCCCATGGACTGTATCCTACCAGGCTCCTCTGTCCATGGGATTTCCTAGGCAAGAGTCCTGGAGTGGGTTGCCATTTCCTTCTCCAGGGGATCTTCCCAACCCAAGGATCGAACCCAGGTCTCCCACATTGGTTGGAGGCAGATGCTTTAGCCTCTGAGCCACCAGGGAAGCCCGAATCAGCCAAATGTATATGTATATCCCCTCTTTTCTGAATTTCCTTTCCATTGAGGTCGCCACAGAACACTGACGAGAGTTCTTTGTGCTGTACAATAGGTTCTCATCCCACTCCAGTACTCTTGCCTGGAAAATCCCATGGATGGAGGACCCTTATAGGCTGCAATCCATGGGGCTGCTAAGAGTCAGACACTGAGCGACTTCACTTTCACTTTCATGCATTGGAGAAGGAAATGGCAACCCACTCCAGTGTTCTTGCCTGGAGAATCCCAGGGACAGGGGAGCCTGGTGGGCTGCCGTCTATGGGGTCACACAGAGTCGGACACGACTGAAGTGACTTAGCAACAGCAGCAGTCACCTGTCTCATATATGGGTATCAGTTAGTGTGTATATGTAAATCTCAATCTCCCAATTTCTTCCGTCCTCCCTTTTCTCCCTTTAGTGTCCATATGTTTGTTCTCTACGTCTATGTCTCTATTTCTGCTTTGCAAATAGGTTCATTCGTACCATTCTTCTAGGTTCCACATGTGTACATTAATATATGATATCAGTTTTGCTCTTTCTGACTTACTTCATTCTGTGTGACAGTCTCTAGGTCCACCCACATCTCTGCAATGGCACAATTTCATTCCTTTTAATGGCTGAGTAATATTCCGGGGTATATAAGTACCACATCTTCTTCATTCCTTCCTCTGTTGGTGGACATTTACATTGCTCCTGTGTCCTGGCTGTTGTAAACAGGGCTGTGATGAACACGCATATGCAGTGCACGTGCAAGATACATGCAATGTGTCTTCTGTCCTAATCCAGAGAAAACCATCATCCTAACCTCTTCTTAACGTTCATCATTTAAGACCTAGCTTAAATGTTACATTCACTCTAGAGCTCTACACAGTGGAATTTCTCATTCATTCCTTTGTTGAGTGTTTTGATGTGCTGGGCACTTTGCCAGGTCCTGGGTTTATAACCCTGATCAACAAAGAGTAGTCCAGCCCTTGTGGCCCTCACTGGGGTCTGTGTTTCCCACAGTATGCACTCAGCCCTTCACTAACTTCTGGCTCACCCACCATGTTGTTCTTGCTTATGCTGCAAGAGGCACTGTACTTGAGTCACCTGTATATATAAATGTCAGTTGAACGAATGAGTAAATGAATGGGGAAATGGAGTAATGAATGAGTAAATGAATGGGGAAATCTTAATATGATTTGCCCAAAAATGATTCGCCCAAGATTATATTACTTTGGGGGCTTCCCTGATGGCTCAGGGTTAAAGAATTTGACTGTCAATGCAGGAGACGTGAGTCTGATCCCTGGGTGGGGAAGATTCTCCTGGAGAAGAAAATGGCAACCCATGGATGGGGATTTACAGGCTTACAGACTATACAGACTTACCTCCACTTTCTCAAAGTCCATGGGATTTCACGGCAATGTCTAAATTTCCCTAGGAATCAGATTTGGAGATAGAGATTTGCAAGGTTATTTTAGGGCCCTGAGCTCTCAGGAACAACACCTGTGAAGAGCAAGGGAAATATTCATATGTTTGTTCTCTACGTCTATGTCTCTATTTCTGCTTTGCAAATAGGTTCATTCGTACCATTCTTCTAGGTTCCACATGTGTACATTAATATATGATATCAGTTTTGCTCTTTCTGACTTACTTCATTCTGTGTGACAGTCTCTAGGTCCACCCACATCTCTGCAATGGCACAATTTCATTCCTTTTAATGGCTGAGTAATATTCCGGGGTATATAAGTACCACATCTTCTTCATTCCTTCCTCTGTTGGTGGACATTTACATTGCTCCTGTGTCCTGGCTGTTGTAAACAGGGCTGTGATGAACACGCATATGCAGTGCACGTGCAAGATACATGCAATGTGTCTTCTGTCCTAATCCAGAGAAAACCATCATCCTAACCTCTTCTTAACGTTCTTCATTTAAGACCTAGCTTAAATGTTACATTCACTCTAGAGCTCTACACAGTGGAATTTCTCATTCATTCCTTTGTTGAGTGTTTTGATGTGCTGGGCACTTTGCCAGGTCCTGGGTTTATAACCCTGATCAACAAAGAGTAGTCCAGCCCTTGTGGCCCTCACTGGGGTCTGTGTTTCCTACAGTATGCACTCAGCCCTTCACTAACTTCTGGCTCACCCACCATGTTGTTCTTGCTTATGCTGCAAGAGGCACTGTACTTGAGTCACCTGTATATATAAATGTCAGTTGAATGAATGAGTAAATGAATGGGGAAATGGAGTAATGAATGAGTAAATGAATGGGGAAATCTTAATATGATTTGCCCAAAAATGATTCGCCCAAGATTATATTACTTTGGGGGCTTCCCTGATGGCTCAGGGTTAAAGAATTTGACTGTCAATGCAGGAGACGTGAGTCTGATCCCTGGGTGGGGAAGATTCTCCTGGAGAAGAAAATGGCAACCCATGGATGGGGATTTACAGGCTTACAGACTATACAGACTTACCTCCACTTTCTCAAAGTCCATGGGATTTCACGGCAATGTCTAAATTTCCCTAGGAATCAGATTTGGAGATAGAGATTTGCAAGGTTATTTTAGGGCCCTGAGCTCTCAGGAACAACACTTGTGAAGAGCAAGGGAAATATGATGGGACAGAGAGACAAAGAGAGCTTCAACTGTGATGCTCTTCACTTTGGCATTCCCGCGAGGAGCTCTGCAGGTAAAAAGTAGCCTTGTGAGCCTGTCCCTCTTACAAGGGAAAGGTGGACCTCTGGACCCCAGCATCAGTCAGTCATGGGGTAGGAGGAGTAATGATGGGTGAGGCAGCTTTGTTAACTGGGGATGGGGGCTGCTTGAGCCCCTCAGACCTAAGGAGGGACCTGGGCACTCACTACAAAGGGGCTTCATGCTTCACCAGTGATGTAGAAAAGTATGTTGCCGTGGCACAGAATCAAGCTCCTCCCACCATTCCCAGCGGCTCCCTGATCACCCAGTTCAATGCCAGACAGAGGTGGACCCCCAAGAATGGTCTGTAGAATTGAACCATGTTCTACTGTACTCGTGGGTTTTTCAGACAGTCTGGTTATTTCCTTGTCTTACAGACGAAGAATGCAGAAGGGTCAAGAGTCCTGTTCAGAAAAGCACAGCTTGTTCAAGCCAAGGACTAGATCCTGGCTCTGGGCCAGTGTTTTCTTTCCTCAGCCCTGCTCCCTAACCTTGGTCCTTCTGGGTGGGATCATGAAGGGCTACAAGAAAAAAAAATAAATAAATGAAGGGCTGCAAGACAGCAACAAGCTGATTTTCACACGTTAACGAACACACTCTACCAATGGGTCTGGATTCCCATCACAGAGGGACCCTGTGGAGGATGCTGGAATGTAACAGTTGCTGAGGGCTCCCCCAGTATTGTCTGGGAAATGTCATTTTTTCACCATGAACTTCCTATTGCATCATCTAATGGAGTATTCCCGAACTTTTGTATCTGGGGCATAGCATCAAATCTGTGAAACTAAAGGACAGGTCTAAGAGATATTTACACACCTCCTTAAGCCCTCACCCTCCGGTGACCAGGGGTGTGGGCTCCAACCCCAGTGCCCACATTTACACACACAGTGTACTCACCCACTCAGAGTGGCCGCCAGCCCCTCTGAGCTCCGTCACTACACCTCCACCCTTCGAGGCAAGGGCTGATTTTGAAAACTGTGAGCTTACATGGGCCACATTACATCCTGGGGAGCCTCCATGACACCCAGGACCCCTGAAGTGAAAGGCATTTTGGAAACATCCCCCCTGAACTGCCAAGCCTATCACTGCTGGAGAATCATGCATGGCCCCACTGCTGTGGGAATCCAGGCTCGTAGAGTAGGAGAAGCTGTGCCCTTGTCAGGGGAGAAATTATGAAATCACCAGAACATCACAGTCCTGCCCTGGGCAGATTGAGGCTCCCAGGATGTGGCTCAGGGGAATGGATGAGCGAGGTCTCTGAGATTAACTCTCTTAGCCTCAGTTTCTTCATCCGAAATGTAGGGATCAGTAACACCTCTGACAAAGCATAGTTTGGAGATTTATGCCTTTAAGTGTCATTGTCATTATGTGGTTAAAAAAATCATGTGAAAATTGCAAGGAAGAAAATAGCGATAATAATGATCTGAAATCCTACCGTCTTGAGATAACTGCTATATTTACCTTTTGGATATTGAACCCATGAGCCTCTTTTTATGAGCACACATATCTTTGTGTTTGGGGCAGATGGAATGATAAAGTTTATTAGATGCTTAGCACATGCTTGGCAGATAGAAGCATTCAATAAACTCAGACTAACTACAGGCCTCCTCTCACCATCACCAGATCGGGAGACCACATCCAGACAGAGGTGGAAGCAGCTTAGAATTTGGAGCAAGAGTAGTGGATTTGAGTCCAGATTCTACACCTCAGGTGATGGGTTACTGGAAGAAGTCCTGCAGCGTCTCTTGGTGTGTTGCCTCGTCTGAAAAATGTTATTGTTGTTTAGTTACTAAGTCATGTCTGACTTTTTTGCAACCCCACAGACTATAGCCTGCCAGGCTCCTCTGTCCATAGGATTTTCCAGGCAAAAGTCCTGGAGTGGATTGCCATTTCCTTCTCCAGGGGATCTTCCTAACCCAGGGATGGAACCCCCATCTCCAGCATTGGCAGGCAGGTTCTTTACCCCTGAGCCACCAGGAAACCCTCTGAATAATGAGATAATGACAACTGTTTTGTGATAGCAGCTGCCATTAGCCTGGCTCAGATATGAGTCTTGGCTCTGCCATTAAATAACTGTGTGATTTGGGGGCAAGTTTTTAATTAATTATTTTTTTACCCTCTTAGCCTTGGTTTTCTCACACATAAAATGCTGTTAATAGCCTGCATCATGGGGATCCGCCCAGGATGAAGTACACGGGACACTCAGTACAGACACTGGCCCACGGCCAACCCCCCATAAATGCAAACAGGTAACAGAAGCAGAAGCAGCAGGAACAGCAGCAATCCATTATTGCTAGGCGAGAAGCAAGCAATGCCAATAAAAATTTTGAAAAGTGCTTTACACATATTTGTCATTATTACCCTATCACCTTATGCTGTATATGCATGGCTATTTGATTAGGAAAACTTATGAATCACAATAGACATTTCTTGCACAGCAAAATGTGTAAAACAGACCGGAGAGATTTTAGGGTCACTGTGGGGCTAAGAGCGCTAACATTTCAATTTAAGCCTCCTCCTCATTTTTTATTCATTCTTTCCATAAACACCCATGAAACATTTACCTTTTGAAAAGCATTTTGCGAGTTGCTTTAAAGAATAGAAACATGTATAAGTATTACTGAATCACTTAGTTGTACATTGAAAATGAATACAGCATGGTTAATCAACTATACTCCAATAGAAAATAAAAAGGTTAATTTTAGAAAGGCTATGGGGAGAATTAAAAACTTCACCTCTTGTCAAGGCCCAATTCTGGGCAGTTATCGAGTGGGCATTACCTCATTTAATCCCAACAGGAGAGGTCACTGATCCCGACTCCATCCTGCAGATGAAGAAACAGGTATATGGGAAAACATTTGCCCAGGGTCACGAATCTGAGGTCTTTGAGTCATGTCGTTGAGCCCATGACCTTTGCACTCCATCACACAGAAGCTCCCAGCAGACACCTTCACCTCTGCATGGGTTATGCACCAACTGCCAGACCTACCACACTTACACAGCTCAAAACCACATCACGGCAGGAGTGTTTCCTAAGCCCTTGTGATTTTTAAAGATAGGTTTTTCTTTTCTGTAAATGAAAAATATAAAGGTGTTACCAGACACCCAAGCAATCTATGAATTCAAAACACCAGTTGTGACATTTTTCAATTTTTGACTTCAAAATATTTCCTTCTGACTGACAACCTCTAAAAGCCCACTTCTTGGGTGGAGTGCAATTAATCTCTGTTTTTTTGACCGCCACTGGTACAAACTCACCATGGTTTTTCTTTTCTGTAAATGAAAAATATAAAGGTGTTACCAGACACCCAAGCAATCTATGAATTCAAAACACCAGTTGTGACATTTTTCAATTTTTGACTTCAAAATATTTCCTTCTGACTGACAACCTCTAAAAGCCCACTTCTTGGGTGGAGTGCAATTAATCTCTGTTATTTTGACTGCCACTGGTACAAACTCACCACCGTCTCACAGCCTGGAAGTCAGCCTAGTCTTCTGGCTGCTCCCCACCTCTGTATTCTGGTGTCTGCAGAGCAGAGTGGAAGCAGGGGGCGGAGGAGATGGGGACAGCGGCCCTGGCCGAGGTGTGTGTATGGCACTTAAACGCAGGAGGCAGCGTGAGCCAGGGAAGGATAGGGTCAGGGAGGTCTGAGGCCAGGACCTGCTTCATCACCACCAGCTAGTGAGGGGAATTCCCTGGAGGCCCAGTGGTTAGGACTCGGCGCTCTCACTGCTGAGGCTGGGGTTTGATCCCTGGTTGGGGAACTAAGGTCCCACAAGTCAGGTGGCATGGCCCCCAAAAATACACTGCTGGCTGTGGGACCTAGAATGCATCCCTTTATGACCCTTCATTTTCCCGTTCATGAAGTGAGACTGAAAGAAGAGATGAGAGATTTCCTGTGAAACATTTAAATGCGTAAAAAGGCACTTGTAAGCTATGAAGGGCGATGATGATGTTTACGACGACCACCGCTGTTAATATCTGCGCGCATGCTGACTCCCTCTTTGCCACTGGTACAGTCAGGCCCATGATGAGCCAAAGCACAAAGCCACTCCTTCCGCCTTGCAGTAACTCTGCTGCTGCATACAAGGTTTGGAGACTCACTCCTTCCTGCCTGGGAAATGCCAGAGGTTAAAGCATCAAGTTTGTCTCCTCCCCAAGCCTCATGCTAACCCTTGGCTACACTACTGAATTGTTTAGTGGGCAGGACCTTGTCTGGTTCCTAAGCTGGCAAGATGTCCCTGAGAGTCTCCCTGCTCCCTGGAGGGCAGGGTCCCGGTGAGGATTCTGCATCAAAAAGAAGGTTTTTCATATGACATTACCAAACAGACACCCTGTTTACACCCTGATATGTTGCATAACCTTGCAGGGCCTCCGTTTGCCCGTCTGTCCGGTGGATGATGGACTAGAAGATCTCAGAGTGCCTCCCTCCTGATGTTCTATGTTCTCTGTTCTGTCTGTGAGGGTTTTTCCCCACCTATTCCACTCTCAAGGGGGAAAACAGACTGGCCTACAAGGGGAGGGAATTATAGTCCCTAGTGAAATCGTAGGGCTTCTCCCTTCTCCTTGCTCAGCACTCCGCTTGGTAAACACTGAATGATGAGACCTGTTTATTTCCCCATCATGTGGCATGAAGGGGAGATGGAAGGCAGTCCAGCCTCTGGGATTGACTGGCTTTGCGAAAAAGGTGCTCAATCTCTCTGTAACAAGGGATAATAGCAGCACCTAGCTCATGGATTTGTTGAGCAGAATAAGTGAGAGTAATTCCTGAGAAGTGTAAGCATCATGTCTGGCACATGATAAATTCTCAACCAGTAAGAGTTGTTGATGTTATTATTAGATTGTTATCATCACCATCTTTATCAGTTAGGGTTCAGAGAACAGAACCAAATTGGAGATGGATAGGTAATAGATTTATCATCTATATATGAATTTACTGTAAGAGATCCATTTATGCAACTGTGGAAGATAATAAATGCAAAACTTTGGAGAGCAGGCAAGCCAAGATCAGGAGCAGGCTGGAATCACCGGGACAGGAGCTGAAATTTGTTGTCCACAAATGACAGTCAGGAATGAAGATGGGGGAAGGTGGGGAGCTGGGGGAAGGATTGTCAACCCAGAGGCTGTCTGGAGTCTCTGAGCTCAGGGAAGGCCTAAGCACTCTCTGAAAATACTTTGCTGATTAGACCTACCCAGGCTGATCTTCCTTTTACTTAATTTAAGGTCAACTGATTAGGGATTTTAATCATATCAGCAAAACCCCTCCACAGCAGCACGTAGATTGGAGTTTGAATAACTAGGATGCTAGCAATGGCCACCTTTCCCCCCCCCTCCGCCCACCTCCCGGCTTCTAAGACCCAACTCCAGTGTAAGTTCTCCCAGGAGGCGTCCCTGGAGCTCTCAGGTTGAGTGCAGGGCACATCTCCAAGTTCAACCCCTTGTCACTGTGTGAGGATGTGGGTTTCTCCCCATCAGATTTAGAGCTCATCTCTGAGTTCCTAAATCTCACTGAGCGCCTGGTGCAAGGAGGCTCTTAATCCATCTTTGCTAAACTGAACAGACTTAGGGGCTGTCAAAAGGCCCAGAGAGATTGGCTTCCTCTTTCTGCCACTCAGGGAGCAAGCAGACAAATGCCAAGATGGAGTCTGCACTAAAAGGGCTACATGAAAATATTTCATCTTGGGAGCACACCACATGTCTGAATTCATTCACAGGGATGGAGTGAACAAAATAGAAGCGATGAGGGAAGGTGCTCAGCTCCTCCAGCTGATTCACTGCTTATTGTGTCTGGAGAGTCATTATCAAATCTGTGGCTCAGAGGTGGGGAGAGGCTCGTTCAAAAGCCGCTAGTCTTGGGAGGAGAGGTAAGTCAGAATTGTTAGTGTTGGGCTGATTTTGTCACTGGTAGAAGGAAGGAGGGAGGAGAGCTCATGAGAGTCTAATGTGTCGATGGCATGGGTGACATACACCAGAAGGATGCTTTCTCCAGCAGGCTCAGATGAATCTGGAACTTATGTCCTTCTGAGGGTGAGAAAAAGAATACAGGACTTCCCTGGTGGCCCAGTGGCTAAAAATATGCTCTGCAATGCAGGGGACACAAGTTTGAGCCGTGGTAGAGGAACTAAACCCCACATACCCCTGCACCCCAGTTACTGAACCCACACACCACAACTAGAGAGTCTGTGTAACGCAATGAAAGGTCTCACATTCAGCAACTAAGACTTGACACAGCCAAATAAATAAACATCTTTTAAAAGAAAAATTACAAAGGAACAAGTGCAAAATTAAGTACAAATGTGAGGAAAAATGAAAATGAGAAATTATTACAAAAGACTGCATTGAAAACTAGCTGGCATATATTGTAAACACAATATCTAGAAAAATAAGAATGCTTTTATTAGTTAGCTGCTTGATCCACCTCTCTAAGACTTTCTTACTACCTTTTATGACTTCATCCTCTGTGGTTGCACCTTCATAGGATAACAATTTTGTGATGCAATTTTCTAAAGACTGAATATGAATATAAGCCTTTTGTCTTGGCTGGTTGATCAAAAATGATATTATTGAGAGTTGGGATGCATCAAACACAGATGGTACCATTGTGTGCATGACTGTTATGGTCAGATGCCTTGCAAAGTCAGGAATTCTGAGGTCTTCTATTTTGCAAGACTCTAGAAAACAAAAGAAGCGGATGGCCCGTGGTAGCACAAGTATATCAATACAGACACTAACACATTTCTGCAAGGAGGAAAGGTCTGGGGTTTTTTGGTTTGTGTTTTCTTTTTTGTTTTGTTTCTTCATATTTAACTGTATAGGTCAGTGGATTAAGTACATTCCCATTGTGCAAATCTCACCATCATCATTTCCTGAGTTTTTCACCTTCTTAAACTGAAACTCTGTCCCCATTAAACACTAACTCCTCACCCCCCTTTCCAGCTCCCCACCCCTTGACCGCTGGGGTGGCATCTGCCAATGTGCTGTCTGGCTCTAGGAATGTGACTACCCTGGGTGCCTTGTCTAGGTGGAATCAAGCAGTGTTCGTCTGCAACTAATGTATGCACGATTGCATTTTTAAGGTTAACTTAATGTATGTCCCAGAGAAGGCGGTGGCACCCCACTCCAGTACTCTTGCCTGGAAAATCCCATGGATGGAGGAGCCTGGTAGGCTGCAGTCCATGGGGTCGCAAAGAGTCAGACACGACTGAGCGACGTCACTTTCACTTTTCACTTTCATGCATTGGAGAAGGCAATGGCAACCCACTCCAGTGCTCTTGCCTGGAGACTCCCAGGGATGGGAGAACCTGGTGGGCTGCCATCTGTGGGGTTGCACAAAGTCGGACACGACTGAAGCAACTTAGCAGCAGCAGCAGCAGCAGCAACATGTGTCCTACAAACCAGCCGCACCTTCTTTGGCTTTTCTCGTGCTGTGCCGCGGGCCCTCGCCAGCCATCTCCTTCACACACAGCAGTGTACAAATGTCAATCCCGGTCTTCCGATTCATCCCATCCCACCCCCTCAGTGCCCATACATTTGTTCTCTACATCTGTGTCTCTATTTCTGCCTTGCAAATAGTTTCATCTGTACCTTTTTCTAGATTCCACATATATGCATTAATATGAGAGGTATGTTTTACTCTTTCTGACTTACTTCACTCTGTATGACAGACCCTTGGTCCATCCTCATCTCTGCGAATTGCAAAATTTTGTTCCTTTTTATGGCCGAGTAACATTCCATTGTATATACGTACCACATCTTCTTTGCCCATTCCCCTGCTGATGGACATTTAGGAAAGGTCTGTTTTGCTGAGGCATCGGTGGAAACTTGATTTTATTCTATAACAATTGGAAGAATTTCCCACACACCAGCCTCTGGCTCTGTACATTTCAGACCTTGTTTCTCCTCCACAGCCCACATGGGCATTGCATGCTGCAGCACCCACTCATGTCCCTGTATGGCCCAGCTCTGCACTGCACAGTGCCGTGCCCAGTGAGCTGGCATGACGAGTGGCGGGGGTGGTGTATGCTTGGGAACTGTTACTATGTCAGAGTGACCAGCGGTAACTTAACTACACATTTTAGGTGACTAAAATCCCTATAGATAGATCCCACTAAACCTAAAATAAATGTATCCAAAATGCAGCCTCCCCCTAGCCAGATACGACAATTGTCCAAATTACCCAACACCCTCCACATGAAGGGAATCATGAGAGAGGAGAAGTCAGAGTGGGAAGGGAGAGTGGTCCTAACTGATCATGCCTCAGATCTGCTCTTTTCATAAAAAAAAAAAAAAAAGATTTATTTAGCTGCTTAGTTTTGGCTGCTCTGGGTCTTCACTGCTGAGTCTGGGCTTGCTCTAGCTGCAGGGAGCAGGGGCTGCTCTCTAGTTGCAGTGCATGAGCTTCTCATTGCAGTGACTCCTCTTGTTTCAGAACACAAAATCTAGGCCCACGAGCTTTAGCAGTTGGGGAGCACGGGCTTAGTTGCTCCCAGCACGAGGGATGTTTCCGGACCAGGGCTCAAACCCTTGTTCCCTGCATTGACAGGTGGATTCTTAACCACTAGACTACCAAGGAAGCCCCCACTTTGTCAATGTTATCGAAACATATGACACAGCAGTAGGTCTTTTTGTGCAGGAGTTTGGAGGGAGCCCACAGGAGTGAGGAATCCCCTCAAGCAGCTGCAATGCTGTAAATACAGATACGCCTGTGTGTGTGTCTGTGTGTGCATGCACACGGCACTTCATGTGGGACCATGGTCCTCTGCTAAATCTCACAGATAAAGCCTGTTCTGTGTCTATAAAACGTGGATTATAATCTCTTGTTGGTGGAGTTAAACAAAACGGTGTGGTAGCAGTGCTTATCTGGGTGCCTGGGCCACAGGTATGGCCAGGCAACATCATCAGTAAGCATCGCTTCTGTGAGACACCCGTACCCCCGGGGGCTCAGTGACGCTCCTCCTGTAGCCAGTGCTGTGCGTAGCATCATCTCACCACTGTTATGCACATCTCTTAAGGGGGAAACTGGCTTTTGTGTTATGCTTGTCACTTAACCCCCCTCCCCAGGTGAAGTCCATTTTGAGGGCTCTCCCATCTATCTCTGAATCCTGGTACCTGTGACAGAGCGTGGCATCTTCTAAAAGCTCGGGAAAGTTTACTGGCTTTTGCTTTTCCTTGGACCCAGTAAGTGTATGGAATGAATCCCTTTGCAACACGTAGCACCACCTGCTGGTTGACCTTTTCATGAATATTCTCCTATCAGCTCACTCTGCAGGGGGCGCTGGAAGTCCTATCTCCCATCCTGCTCTAGACACCAACATCAGGCTGGATCCTGGGTGCACACTTTCTTCTGCAGATGGGCCCTGTGTGTCCATGGAGAGCACTTAGCCAGTAACAAAGGCTGCACCAAGAGGGGAAGAGCCCCTGGCCTCTGGAGTCTGGCAGAACATGCTTGGTCTTCCACCCAGGCAACTTTGGAAATCATTGCTGCGAAGGGAGACAGCACGTCTCTTAAAGGGGAAACTTGCTTTTGTGAGCACAGTCGGAGACCTATGCTTGCGCCCCACCATTGGCCCATCCTCTCCCAGATTCCTCAGGAGCACCTCAGAAGCGCCCATTAGCTGACCTGCAGTGAGATGCATTCTGCCAGTCAGTCTCGTCCATCCAAAGAAACCCAGGTTTCCAAAGATGTCTAATTAGCCACTCTCTGCTCCGTGAGTTCCTGTCACCATATGAAAGCATGTGTTTGCAAAGAGGAAAAGTCCCCACGTTTGACCATGGGCTACAGTTCACACATCTCACTAAATTCAGACTGAGTTAATGTCGAAGGAGGCTGATCAGTTTGAGCCCCAATTTTCTGCTGAGCCCGAAGGGTGACTTGCCTACCTAAGGTAGATAAACCATCAACACCCCCTAGCCTCAAGGCCTCCTCTTTCTCTCCCACTACAGCAAAATGACCCAGAGTTTAGGACACAAAACAGAGTGGCCTGAGGCCAGAATTCCTAAGAACTGCTGACAGTGAGTAATGAAGGTTTCCTTTGACTGCAGCAACACGGGAAAACGGAGGAGCGAATTTTCATAAAATGGAATTTATTAAATTTAAAGGACCATTCTTTTTAGGAGATAAAAAGCTTCTTAATTAGGTGAGCATTAAAACCTCCTTTTTATGCAAAAGGATGGTGATAGCAGATAGTAAGATTTTTAAGTGCAAAATAAAAAGTTGGTCCCCAATGCACCTTCAATTTTTTATTCATATCATAGTTCTAATTCTTGACATCTAGAAGTCTGGGAATCTTGGTTGGAACTTGGAGTTCAAGGCCATCCTGCCCTTTACTCTGCCTGCTTCATGTATGGGAGTTCCAGAGAGGAGAGGGCTGAGAAATCCAGTGTTCTGGGTCCTTGTTGATTCTTAGAAAGAGTGACTCAGGTCTTTCGTTTCTGAGTCACATTTATGGCCCTTAGACCTACCAGTGAGTCAGACAGCTGTTTCCACAGCCTGGTACTCAGCCTAGTCTACCCATCATGGTCAAGGTGATACAGGCATGGGTCCAGGGCAGCCTCTTCTCTTTCTTCCTGCTGTGTGATCTCGCCAAGCCCCTTAAGCATTTTCTGAGACTCAGTTTCCACAACAGGTAAGTGGAACACGATAGCTGCCTGGTAACAGGCTTGAAGTGAAAGTGTTAGGTGCTTAGTCGTGTCCAACTCTTTGCGACCCCATGGACTATATAGCCCTCCAGGCCCCTCTGTCCATGAGATTCTCCAGGCAAGAATACTGGAGTGGGTTATCCATTCCCTTCTCCAGGGTATCTTCCCTGCCCAGGGATTGAACCCAGGTCTCCCACATTGCAGGGAGATTCTTTACCATCTGCACCACCCGGGGCAGGCTTATGGTGACATTACTAACACATTTAGTCAAAAGTCACTGAACCAGGCTGGCAGGTGTTGAGTCCTCCTCACAGAACCCTCTATGTAATTCCAGCGCTCTTTCTTTAGAGGCAGAGTCTTTCATATTCTCTGACTTCTTACCATCTTCCTAAAAAGATGTCATGTGAGATTCAGCATTCCCCTTGGAATCTGCAACTTGGAGAATCTCTCATAGTAAAGATTTTTTTTGTTTGTTTGTTTTTTTAATTTTTTTTAATACTTTATTCTACTTTACAATACTGTATTGGTTTTGCCATACATTGACATGAATCAGCCACAGGTGTACACGATCTCCCAATGCCGAAGCCCCCTCCCACCTCCCACCCCACACCGTCTCCCCGGATCATCCTGTACACCATCCCCAAGCATCCTGTATCCTGTATTGAACATAGACTGGCGCTTCATTTCTTATATGATAGTATACATGTTTCAGTGCCATTCTACCAAATTATCCCACCCTCTCCCTCTCCCTCAGAGGCCAAAAGTCCGTTCTATACCTCTGTGTCTCTATGTTGTCTCACCTACAGGGTCATCATTACTATCTTTCTAAATTCCATATATATGTGTCAGTATACTGTATTGGTGTTTTTCTTTCTGGCTAACTTCACTCTGTATAATCGGCTCCAGTTTCATCCATCTCATTAGAACTGAGTCAAACTTATTCTTTTTAAGGGCTGAGTAATACTCCATTGTGTATATGTACCACAGCTTTCTTATCCATTCATCTGCTGATGGACATCTAGGTTGTTTCCATGTCCTGGCAATTATAAACAATGCTGCAATGAACATTGGGGTACATGTGTCTCTTTCAATTCTGGTTTCCTCGGTGTGTATGCCCAGCAGTGGGATTGCTGGGTCGTAAGGCAGCTCTATTTGCAATTCTTTCAGGAATCTCCACACTGTTTTCCATAATGGCTGTACTAGTTTGCATTCCCACCAACAGTGTAAGAGGGTTCCCTTTTCTCCACATCCTCTCCAGCATTTATTGCTTGTAGATTTTTGGATCGCAGCCATTCTGACTGGTGTGAAGTGGTACCTCATTGTGGTCTTGATTTGCATTTCTCTGATAATGAGTGATGTTGAGCATCTTTTCATGTGTTTGTTAGCCATCCGTATGTCTTCTTTGGAGAAATGCCTGTTTAGATCTTTGGCCCATTTTTTGATTGGATCATTTGTTTTTCTGGAGTTGAGGTGCATAAGTTGCTTGTATATCTTTGAGATTAGTTGTTTGTCAGTTGCTTCATTTGCTATTGTTTTCTCCCATTCAGAAGGCTGTCTTTTCACCTTACTTATAGTTTCCTTTGTTGTGCAGAAGCTTTTGATTTTAATTAGGTCCCATTTGTTTATTTTTGCTTTTATTTCCAGTATACTGGGAGGTGGATCATAGAGGATCCTGCTGTGATATATGTCCGAAAGTGTTTTGCCTATGTTCTCCTCAAGGAGTTTTATAGTTTCTGGTCTTACGTTTAGATCTTTAATCCATTTTGAGTTTATTTTTGTGTGTGGTGTTAGAAAGTGATCTAGTTTCATTCTTTTACAAGTGGTTGACCAGCTTTTCCAGCACCACCTGTTAAAGAGACTGTGTTTACTCCATTGTATGTTCTTGCCTCCTTTGTCGAAGACAAGGTGTTCATATGTGTGTGGGTTTATCTCCAGGCTTTCTATTTTGTTCCATTGATCTATATTTCTGTCTTTGTGCCAGTACCATACTGTCTTAATGACTGTGGCTTTGTAGTAGAGTCTGAAGTCAGGCAAGTTGATTCCTCCAGTTCCATTCTTCTTTCTCAAGATTGCTTTTGCTATTCGAGGTTTTTTGTATTTCCATACAAATCTTGAGATTATTTGTTCTAGTTCTGTGAAAAACACTGTTGGTGGCTTGATAGGGATTGCACTGAATCTGTAGATTGCTTTGGGTAGTATACTCATTTTCACTATATTGACTCTTCCGATCCATGAACATGGTATATTTCTCCATCTATTAGTGTCCTCTTTGATTTCTTTCATCAGTGTTTTATAGTCATAGTAAAGTTATTTGACAGGACTTTTAGTGACTGTTGAACCACTGGTCTAATGACCATCCCCACAAAGCTCTAGTCCCCTGATTCCAGACTCCCCTCACCCCTATGCCTTGCTGCACCATGGTCCACTCACAAGTAGGGTGATGCTCTTGGTGCTGTGGCCTCTCAAATGGAGAGTTCCTGCTGAGTTCCTGCCAAGGGCACCTCTGGAGATATCATGGCACAGGGAGTTCGATCCACACTTGGAATGACTGAATAATCTTCTCATGGACCATTATAAATGAAAGGGACCTTTGTACTGGCTGGACTGGTCCCTATGTTGTTACTATTTTACCCTACAGCCTGCACATTATGGTTTAATGACCATCACGTGTATGTATTACCTTTACCGAAGAGTCTTTGGCAAAGCTCTGCTTTTGCTAAGTGGGCTCAAAGGAGGGGACTGTCTCCCTGGCCCCAGCCCCTGCCTCCTGCCTCCCCCACATCCCTCCATTCCGTTGTCCCATCAATGTCTTCAGCCTCTCCTGAGACCAACAGCTGAGACAATACTGATCTTAGTATTCACGAAAGAGATTCCAAGACATGTGCACACAGTCCCCTGAGCAAAGCAATAAGACAGCCATTTATGGATGCTGTGGAGAGGAGACTCAGGCCCCTTATCAGGTGGCCAAGGTGAAAATGAGTGGCTGCTAGCAAATTCTGAAAACAGGTAGTTTGGGAAATAGAGCTGGGAGCAAGGTTTAGAGTCATGGAACCCCCCCCCCCCCCAGAAACCCCCCTCCAGTGATGGGTGTCACCTTTGGTGTCTTCTAGTTTCCTTTGGAGAAAGTGTTCACCATTATTCCTCTCCTTTACCGCTGCTCATGACCGCCATACTTAACTTGTGGCAAGCCCTTCATATACATGATCATATTATACCCATTTCACAGATGAGAGAACTGAGGCTCAGAGCCATTAAATAAATTGGCTGATAAGGGATAAAGCTGAAAAGTCAAATCAAGGCTGCCTAGGACCCGAGCTCTTAACTGTTAGGTAAATGGCCTCCATGGCCAAGCAGGGCTTGCTTGTCCTCCTGCCCTGCTCAGAGCACCCACTCCTTAGAGAGGAGCCTGAGCCGTTTGTTTCCTGGCACCTGTGTTCTGTGGGTAGTGCCCACCATTCACTTCCTGTCTCCTGAGGGTTTGCAACTGCCTAGCTTCCCTCAGCGCATTGAACCGCGGTGGGGATGGGTTCGCATTGGGCTTTCTCCGGTTACCTCCTTTGCCTCACTTGTGAGCTGAAACACACTCTGACCACGTGGGGTGAGCCCTGATGAGAAGGCAGCGTGGCCCAGCAGTAAAGAGGATGGGAGCAGTAGCCAGGCCTGAGCCGATACCCGCTCTGCCACCCCTAGAGTTGGGACACTGTGTGACTTAGTCAATCTCTGGACCTCCCTTTCCTGTTTATAAAACTAAGCTAAATGAGAGTCATGCTTCATAGGGTTGTGTGGAGATTAAAGGAGCTGGGAAAGGAAGACATTTGAATAGTGCCTGGCATGCAGGAGGCATTCAATAAACGCTAGTTGTTCTTAGCAGCATCCTTCCATTAAAACCACTTCTGCGGGAGAATCCATCCTTCAGACTGTAGAACTTACTGCGTCTGATACTGTCCCCACATCCTCCCCCACCTACTCTCCTGCAGAAATCCCAGGTCAAAGCGAAAGTCTTTAGGCTTGTCAGCCTGGAGAGCCGAAACCTCTCGCCCAGCAGGTTGCTCATTCCAAGCACAGACAAAGGCCTGAGCTGGCTTTGTATGTAACTGAACTGATTAAGCCGCACGTTAGCTGAGGATAAAGCTTCTTACCAAATAACTAGGCTTTTGCTGAGCCAGGATGATAAATTCATTCTTAATGCATTGATAATAAAAAGAGATTTCCCACGAGCCCCCACCTCCTGCCGTGAGTTTCCAAAGGCTTTAGAGCGCTATCCGTGTTCAACACCGCCATCTAGAGGACATCTGGAGCATAGCACCAGGACAGAGCGAATCGCTTTCTAAGTTATCACAATTTCAGCAAACCGTAAGAGGTTCAAAGCAGACACTCTAGGAGGCCAAATGTGTTTACAAAACGACTGCCAGTAGTTACTTATTACCCTGGAAAGAGCTTCCTTCTCTGATTGCGTGGCCCTGCTGCATGGTTCTTTTATCAGAAGTAGTTTCAGCGATTGTGACATACATGGCTCATTGAAATAGAAACTTTTTTTTTTCTTTCTTACTTTTTTTGAGTACCTCCTATGTGCATATACCTCACTAACACTGGAAGAAAGACAGAAAGGACTAGCTTGACTTAAAATGTTGGTGTGGCAGACACAGAGAACTTGGGGACACAGTGGGGGAAGAAGAAGGTGGGATGATTTGAGAGACGAGCATTGAAATATAGGCATGATCGCATGTAAAATGAATAGACAGCGAGAATGTGCCTTATGATGCAGAGAACCCAAAGCCAGTGTTCTGTGACAACCTAAAGGGGTGGGGTGAGGAGGAAAATGCGAGGAGGGCTCAAGAGAGAAGGGACATATGTATACCCATGGCCGATTCATGTTGATATATGGCAGAAACCATCACCATATATAGTAAAGTAATTATCCTCTAATTAAAAATAAAATTTTTAAAATAACACTGTGGGGATAAAAAATACGGATGAGCTGATTTATGAATAGTGCATCACATTACCCTCTGTGCCCTGTACAAATTGTTAGCCAGCAGAGACAAAGCTTGGTGGGGTTCAAAGGGAGAGGCTCAGATTTCTTGATATCCACCATGCTGCCTGGACATTATCTCACTGAATGTCCACTCTGACCCTGCAAGATATGGTGGGGGTTCCCATCTTCCAGCTGAGGACCTGAAGCCCAAGAGAGGTTAAGTCATTTGCCTGATGCTACCCAGCTGATGGATAAGAAGCCAGAATTCCAGTCTCGACCTGCCTGGTTCTAAAACTCTGTGATGCCAGGCTGTCTGTTGAGGAAGAAGTAAAATTTGTGGGGAAATCGACCCTTGAATTATCTCAGTGGTGGTAAGTATTTATCCCCAGGAGATGAATTTGATTTTCAGAAATAGTCAAAAATCTCTCTAGGCCAACTCATTCAATGGATAATGGGATTTGAGGGTTTAAATGTGACTGTAAGGTGTGGAAATTGATTGATGCCTATCTGCTGATCAACTGGCTGGAAGGTGTTTTCAGAAGTTGGGAAAACAAACTGCCTGCATGGCACAAGGTGTGGCTGACACTGGAATGCTTAAGGAGAGCCGTGCCCTGCTGGGTTTCTGGTTGCAGTGCATTCGGCATCGATATTTCCCTTTTTGTCCTCATGCTTCTGGTTCTGAGGCAAGAGCTCGTTTCACAAGAACTCACAGAGGGTCTCCAAGCTCTTTTCAGTCCCTGCCTAACAGGGGTCATTTACCTCCGTTTGAGGAGGGAGATATGGACTTGAGATGAGTGACTCCCCTACAGGGTAGCTTGGTGATTCCACAGTGATGCCACTTGGATGTTGAGGACACATACTCAAACCACTTACCCTCCTCCTACTTCCCAAAGGAGGGAGTTACAGAGGAAGAGAATTGATATTGTCATCCAGGAGAGACCCACATTGTTGCCTGCCCCACCATGGAAATGAGAGTCAACAGAGAAGAACGGAGTTAGTGTAAGACAATAGGAAGAAAAGAGGTAGTCATGGAAGGCTTCCTGTAAGAAGTGGTGCCAAGAACCACTTCAAGGGGAAGAAAGGGGCAGCTGTAGCATCTGGATGTCTTGTTACCACACTACCCCCCAAACCTGTACCCAGAAGGATTTTTAAATAATATCCAAAGGAAATCTGTATGCCATGGGTGATCTTTATCTCAGCTCATACCTAATCTGGCTGTTCCTTTTCCAATCAAAGGTAGCAGGCCAGGAATTAGCCGCCCCCCCCCCCAACTGCTACACAGCAGACTGGATTTAGATCTCCAAGGGACATGTTATAAAAGTGATCTGTGCTTAAGAGAGCCAGGTCCACAGATGATCAGTGATCAGCCTCAGACTGCAGGTAGATGTACCATGATGGGCAGGTGGAGTGGGAGGCAGGTGGGAATTTTCCTTGGCCGCCACATTTCCAAGGACCTTATATATGATGCTCTTGATGATGAGCTCCAGAATAAGTCTCCCCAACTTTCCCCCAGAATCCCAGTGGTACTCACAGCGGCCTTCACCACACATGTGGCTCAGATAAAGTCATTGAATGATGATAAATGATGGCAATGGTTTTGGAAACCATCATGACTTATATGCAAGCTTCTTCATCCATCCATCCGTCACTCATTCATTCAATCATTCATGTAAGTGAGATACAGGCAAAGACCCAGAGGAAGAAGTGTGATCATTCTGAGAAGCCCATGTAATTCAGGATGTTTAGAGGATAGAAAATGAGGCTGGTGTTGAGAGATGGCCAGCCAGAGGACAGACATTGATGTAGTCATGGGCGCCATTGCAGGATTCTCTAAAGGGGAGCCATGAGATCACTTTCATGCTTAGGAAAGATCCTTCAGGCTTCTGCGTGGACGATGGCCTGGAGGGGCTGACACTGGAGACAGGAATCCACCCAGGGAGAGATGAAAAGACTAAACTAAGGCAGAGGCAGTGGGCACTGTTATTAAAATGGTGGCCCTGGGCTAAGGGATAAAGTAGAGAGGATCGCTGATTTTATCAAGAAGACAAACTCAGAGAGGTGTTTGCCTGAGATCATAGAGTATATCAAAGCACCCAGGCCCCCAGTTCCTAACCAGGACTCAGGATCCTCCAGGCTCTTCGTGTTTGCTTCTCAGCCTTCCCTCTGCTCATATCAGAGTTACTCTTTTGCCCTTATCTTACAGATGAGAGAATAGAGACTCAGACATGGCGGGGGGAGGGGGCTTCCCAGGCTCAAGGCTGGCAGCTCTATCCCTAAATCATACGTCTACCTGAATTTCCAGCTTATCTGGGAGTCCTGTGTTTATCTGGTAACCAGACCTTATGGGAAACACACAAGGCCCAGCCAAGGGCACTGCCTGAAAGAAAGTGCAAAGGAGATAAAGTTGGGCGAGACCCACCAGTAGAGACGTGGACAGGGGACTATGGCTTCTTACAGATTCAGTTCCCCAGGCTGGGGACACTTCCCCACTACGTGCACACACCACAAACATGCACAGGGACACCCTTGCTGCTGGACCCCTTGTAGAGACCCACTTAACTCCTGCTCACATTTTGGATCTCAGCTCAGATCTCATTCATTCATCCTGTTCTGACAGGCCTGCTGCTGTTTGTTCACACTCTTTCATCTGCAAAATGCATCCAGTTAAGAACTGATTCGTTGTTAACAAGCACTCGTGTCTCACCACTCACACTCCCGTGGAGACAGACACTGTGTGCAGTGTGCTGCTACGCTCCCTGGGAGTCAGAAGACGGACTTCTTCCCCGGTTCTGCCCTAAACTTGCTGTGCCACTTGAAGGTCTCCTTGTTCCTCTCCTTTTGTCTCATCCAGACCTGGGCAGGATCGCCACCAATCCTTGGACATTATGCCAAGGTCACTCCATGGTTTTCTGAGGAATGTTCTTTGAGATACGCCTCCCATGGGTTCCCTGTCCTCTTGGATTAAACTCCTAAGGGCTGTCCCATTGGTATGAATTTCCTTATAGTGAATATCTATTGAAGACCACTAATGAATTAGGAGCTATATAGTCATTGAAGTTAATACCATTGTACCCAAGACAAACTAAACTGGCCAGATCATCAGGTGGCTGGCTTGGCTGGAAGGGACCATGGAGGTATCCAGCCAGGGATGGTGCCGGTGGGGGACTCTGTTGGCTCATTTCCACTTGTCTTCAACACAGTTCTAATGTTTTTGAGGAGAAATAATGGATCCAGGCAAAATGCTTACTTTTCCAAGCTCCCACTCAGCTAGTGTCACCATGTCACACAATTTTGTTTAATGAAATGTCAACAGAGGTCTGCAAGGTATTCCTGGAAAATGTTCTGCTTTACAAATATGGGTATGCTCCCTGCCCCTAGTCTCCTCCCTTCTTCTTTTTTTTTCCCTTGCTTAAAAATAAAGGTGGGATGTGTAAGAAGGAGTAGTCATCTTGCAATGAGCTATGGAGACAAAAAAATAACAATCACAGCACTTTGGTGAAACATTCCCAGCCATCCACAGATATGCCCGAGGCAGACATCACAAATCAATCACAGCACTGTTCCTAATGAGCCCAGACAGGGCTGCCTCAGAATTTCACTCAACGAGAGCACCAGGGAGCCACTACCAATTGATCACAGTTGGCCTCTGTGTGAAATCCATTAGCCATATCTAACCTAACTCAAACTTTCCTTTTACCCATCATTTTGAATAAAAATGAGCCTGGAGACAACTGAGAGAGATGCTCCATGAGAGAACTGCTCCAAGGAGGTAAGGGGGTAGCTTGGATATGTAGGAGTTTTGCTGCGAAGGGCAGGTAGTCCAAGACATCAAAAAATTAGTGTTGCTCAAAGAAAGCCAGATAAGTCAAGTTAAGGAAATTAGCACTTTTCTGTGTATGGAGATGCAAGAGTCTGGGCTCACTGAAATTATTCCTCTGATACACACCTCAGCCATCAGGACCAAAATCCTGTGTTTTCACAGCCTGAGTCCCCTCCGGGCTCACCGTGGGGAGTGGCTGCAGTCTAAGGGCTGCTAGATGGCAGGTACTCTTTCCTTCCTAAGTTCCCTCAGGGCTCACCAGCTCTCCATCCACGGTGGCTGCAGCTGCTGCTGACTGTGACACCTTTGTTTACGGATATGGCAGGAAATATTCCATTTCTCAGAAGTGTCCTGATACAGTGGCAGGAATGTGAGTCTGGGGCTGGAGACCCCTCGGATTTTCTCCAGACTGTACCACTCACTCTCCACGTGACACTGGCAAGGCCCCTGCACCTCTGTGAGCTTCGGTCTTCACTGTGACATGAAGACAGCCTTGCAGACAGCCTCACAGGCTGGTGGTGAAGACTAGCTCGGTGGATGAGAAATTGAACTTAAAGGACCTTCAGTACCTCCTAGTGAGTTTCTTCCTTTCTTTCCCTTCCTAATCTGGCCCAATTCCACAGAAAGTGGCCAAAATTAGAAAAGCATAACTGAGAAAATGGGGGACGAGACTGATCTGACTTTCTCAAAATGAATTCTGTTCGCTCCCAACCTGCCACCCCCATGTACGAATTTGTGACTTTGCCAGAAGCTAGAAGGAGCTAATCCCCTGCTCAGCTGGGCAGTGGGCTCCCCGCCTTGGGTGGTTTCCATGGCAAGCTGGGGCATGGAAAGTTATTAGGAAAGAAATAACTCTTCCCTTCTTGCTGTCACTCTCCTTCCGGCCACCACTAGAGCACAGGTCCCCAACATTTTTGGCCCCAGGGATCAGTTTAATGGAAGACAATTTTTCCAGAAACCAGGGGAATGGATGGTTTGGGGATGATTCAAGCCCATTATGTTTATTGTGCACTTTATCCCTTGCTTAAAAATAAAGGTGGGATGTGTGAGAAGGAGTAGTCATCTTGCAATGAGCTATGGAGACAAAAAAATAACAATCACAGCACTTTGGTGAAACATTCCCAGCCATCCACAGATATGCCCGAGGCAGACATCACAAATCAATCACAGCACTGTTCCTAATGAGCCCAGACAGGGCTGCCTCAGAATTTCACTCAACGAGAGCACCAGGGAGCCACTACCAATTGATCACAGTTGGCCTCTGTGTGAAATCCATTAGCCATATCTAACCTAACTCAAACTTTCCTTTTACCCATCATTTTGAATAAAAATGAGCCTGGAGACAACTGAGAGAGATGCTCCCTGAGAGAACTGCTCCAAGGAGGTAAGGGGGTAGCTTGGATATGTAGGAGTTTTGCTGCGAAGGGCAGGTAGTCCAAGACATCAAAAAATTAGTGTTGCTCAAAGAAAGCCAGATAAGTCAAGTTAAGGAAATTAGCACTTTTCTGTGTATGGAGATGCAAGAGTCTGGGCTCACTGAAATTATTCCTCTGATACACACCTCAGCCATCAGGACCAAAATCCTGTGTTTTCACAGCCTGAGTCCCCTCCGGGCTCACCGTGGGGAGTGGCTGCAGTCTAAGGGCTGCTAGATGGCAGGTACTCTTTCCTTCCTAAGTTCCCTCAGGGCTCACCAGCTCTCCATCCACGGTGGCTGCAGCTGCTGCTGACTGTGACACCTTTGTTTACGGATATGGCAGGAAATATTCCATTTCTCAGAAGTGTCCTGATACAGTGGCAGGAATGTGAGGCTGGGGCTGGAGACCCCTCGGATTTTCTCCAGACTGTACCACTCACTCTCCGCGTGACACTGGAAAGGCCCCTGCACCTCTGTGAGCTTCGGTCTTCACTGTGACATGAAGACAGCCTTGCAGACAGCCTCACAGGCTGGTGGTGAAGACTAGCTCGGTGGATGAGAAACTGAACTTAAAGGACCTTCAGTACCTCCTAGTGAGTTTCTTCCTTTCTTTCCCTTCCTAATCTGGCCCAATTCCACAGAAAGTGGCCAAAATTAGAAAAGCATAACTGAGAAAATGGGGGACGAGACTGATCTGACTTTCTCAAAATGAATTCTGTTCGCTCCCAACCTGCCACCCCCATGTACGAATTTGTGACTTTGCCAGAAGCTAGAAGGAGCTAATCCCCTGCTCAGCTGGGCAGTGGGCTCTGAAATTGAACTTAAAGGACCTTCAGTACCTCCTAGTGAGTTTCTTCCTTTCTTTCCCTTCCTAATCTGGCCCAATTCCACAGAAAGTGGCCAAAATTAGAAAAGCATAACTGAGAAAATGGGGGACGAGACTGATCTGACTTTCTCAAAATGAATTCTGTTCGCTCCCAACCTGCCACCCCCATGTACGAATTTGTGACTTTGCCAGAAGCTAGAAGGAGCTAATCCCCTGCTCAGCTGGGCAGCGGGCTCCCCGCCTTGGGTGGTTTCCATGGCAAGCTGGGGCATGGAAAGTTATTAGGAAAGAAATAACTCTTCCCTTCTTGCTGTCACTCTCCTTCCGGCCACCACTAGAGCACAGGTCCCCAACCTTTTTGGCCCCAGGGATCAGTTTAATGGAAGACAATTTTTCCAGAAACTGGGGGAGTGGATGGTTTGGGGATGATTCAAGCATATTATGTTTATTGTGCACTTTATTTCTATTATTATTACATCAGCTCCACCTCTGATCTCCAGGTATTAGATCCTGGAGGCTGGGGACCCCTGCTCTAGAGTGAGTACAAAGGTATCTAGAAAGTGAAAGTGTTAATCGCTCAGTCATGGCTGACTCTTGTGACCCCATGGGCTGTAGCCCAGCAGGCTCCTACATCCATGGAATTCTTCAGGCAAGAATACTGGAATGGGTTGCCACACCCTTCTCCAGGGGATCTTCATGACCCAGGGATGGAACCTGTGTCTCTTGCCTCTCCTGCATTGGCATTCTTTACCACTGAGCCACCCGGGAAGGCCAAATTAAAATATAAATGAATATTTTTTTTAAAAAAAAGGCTACAAGGCTGCTGCTGCTAGGTTGCTTCAGTCGTGTCTGACTCTGTGCAACCCCATAGACCGCAGCCCACCAGGCTCCCTTGTCCCAAGGCTAGTAAGTGTCTAAGCTGGAACTTGCATCTCAGCCTCACTGATTCAGAGCCTGTCCCCCCTGCACCCCCCACCCGCTGCCTCAAGCCTCCCACATGAGATGGATTTTTGAATTCAGCATGATACAATACCTGGCACGTTGTTGGAATCCAGAAAACATTAGTTCTCTTACTTCTTTGTCTTCTAAAGTCAGGTTTCAGGTACAGTAGGTATGAGAGCATGAACGTGATCTCTACTGAGGATCTCATTGACACCTCTCTTTGCTGGCTTGTGTAGAGACGGAGGAAAGACCCCCCACAGGCCTGGGCCAGAAACTTGGGAAAGTTCAGCCCTCAGGCAAAACCAGCTCTGCAGCATCTTGAGAAATACCGATGCAAGTTGTGGGGCCTTGGTTTGGCGGCAGTTTCTACCCACAGGCACAGGCTCAAAGCACATCCCTACAAAGGAGGGAGATGGAGATGGAAGCAAGATGCTCTGTGTAGATGCAAAGCTGGAGAGAAGACACAGGGTGACAGAGAAACCGGGCACGCGGGAGGGAGTGAGATGCAGGCACAGGCCAGACGGGATCAGGTCAGGGCTGCACTAAACTCTGCCACTTACTTGGCGACCTTGGCCCAGTTACTGACCTTCTCTGGTCCTCCGTTTCCATATCAGTCAGTCGAGGAATAGTAAGGGATGCTGATAATTCCCTCTTTGTTGGCACTGATATTCACCCAGAATATTCTGGAAGGGACTACTGGTCAACATATATCCCGAATCCTCAGGCCATGAATGCCATTCCAAGTAGGTGGATGGTGAGAAATGGACTATTTCCTGCCATATTAGTTTAAAAAAAAAAAAAAAGGATCTGTAATTGTACCCACAGCTATGGTGAGCCGGTGAGCCCCTCAAGAAACTCAGGAAGGAAGGAATATCTGCCATCTAGCAGCCATCAGCTACTCCTCATGGTGAGCCCTGAGGAAGCTCAGGATGTGAAAACAGGACACTGGCCCCAGGTAGGTGAGGTGCCTATCAAAGGAACGATTTCCCTGAGCCCAGACTCTTGCATCTCCCCACACATAGAAAAGCACTGAATTCTTTGAGATATCTGGTTTTCCTTTAACAAACAAAAATATCTGGACAATCAGATCACCTGCCCTGTGTTGCAAAAACTTATCTGTATCCAGGATGGCCCTCTTGGCTCCTAGGAGCCGTTCTCTCAGGGTGACCTGAGATGCTGCCTCCTGGACTTGAGGTCCTAAAATTCTAGCTGAATAAAACATAACCATCAACTTCTAGATTGTGAACAATTTTTATTTCAACAGTTGTTTTACTCTTCCTCTGGATCCCAGGGTTGTCTAGGGCAGAGCTCTTGGCTCAGTGCCTGACACATGGGCACTCAGTTGCTTCAAGCGTGTCTGACTCTCTGCAACCCTATAGACTGCAGCCTTCCAGGCTTATCTGTCTGTGGGATTCTGCAGGCAAGAACACTACAGTGGGTTGAGACTTCCTCCTTCAGGGGATCTTCCCAACCCAGGGATCAAACTTGCAGCTCCTGAATTGGCAGGCAGATTTTCTACCATTGAGCCACCTAGTAAGCACTGGATATGAGAACCCTGCTGGCCCTTTTAGCAAGACCAGATCCAGGGAGCTCTCTTGCTGTTGCCCATCAACCACAGGTGACTAAATCCTGCCTCGAGAGCTAACACTTCTCTGCGCCAGAAGGTGCCCTCCCAACCAGCCAATAGGGTCGAGGGCCTTGACAGAGGACTCACAGTTGGTTTAACTTCTAGAAGACAAGTTCTGTTCCGGCCCCAGGAGGAAAATGGAGAAGCCAAGTCTACAGGTTTCAATCTGAAAAGCATTAATGCTTAAAGTATTTCAGTTCTAACCAAGGAGAGCAATAAAGCTGTGGGTACCCAGCAGATGCTGAGGTGGGGAATTGCCATTGCCACGGGCTTGATTACAGGCAACAAGTTCCTGTTCAAGAGGCAGCTGGCTACCTGGGTGAGAGGCAGATTTATAAACCGGAAAGGGTGGTGGGATGCCAGGGAAAGAAATCAGCATTGTCAAACAGCAGTAAGAGCTGGCGTGGAGTGAGCTTCTATAACCCCCAGAATTGTAGCAAGTGCCCTATTGTCAAGAAATGCATGTGCGAGTTTAGTCATTCAGCCACGTCTGACTCTGTGGGCTATAGCCCACTAGGCTCCCCTGTCCATGGGATCTTCTAGGCAAGGATACTGGAGTGGGTTGCCATTCCCTTCTCCAGGCAGTCTTCCCGACCCAGAGATTGAACCCGGGTCTCTTTCATTGCAGGCGGATTCTTTACCATCTGAGCCTCTAGGGAAGCATTGTCCGTGAATAGTAAGTACTGATAACAACAGTAACAATAACAACTCGAGCATAGATCAAGCTCTGCTTTGTGCCAGCCACTGTCTAGGTGCTTTACAAATATTTTCTTCCACTTACATTTTATACTAACTCCAAGAATACTGGAGTGGGTTTCCATTCCCTTCTCCAGGAAATCTGCCCAACGTAAGGATTGAACCTGGGTCTTCTGCATTGCAGGTAGATTCTTTACTGAGCCACAAGGGAATCTCTTTGAGGGGATGCCCCCTGAGATTAAGACTCTATGAACAAAGGCATTCCTGCTTCACAAAGGAAGAACGCAGGTCAAACACTGTCACTAACCTCTGGGTCCCTAGGAAGTAAGACTTCATGCAAGTCTGATCTCATCTTGGAGAAAGAGCAGTGAGCAGTCCTGATGCGAGGCCTTGGTTCCGTGCACAGTAATTAAACCTGGGCTAACCTGCATGAAAGGGCTTCTCTGGTGGCTCCGTGGTAAAGAATCTGCCTGCAATGCAGGAGACACAGGTTCGATCCCTGGGTCAGGAAGATCCCCTGGAGGAGGGCATGGCAACCCACTCCAGAATTCTTGCCTAGGAAATCCCATGGACAGAAGAGCCTGGCAGGCTATAGTCCATGGGGGTCACAAAGAGTCCGACACAACTAAAGCGACTTAGCACAGACGCACGCAACGTGGATGACTAGGAGTTCTAGCCACCAGGCACTAGAGGCTACAACCCTGAGCGACCCTGACTGTTGCCCCTATTTGAAAGCAAAAAGGTTTCAAGAAGGCAAGACTGTAAGAACAGGTACAAAGTTTCTTATTAGAGACACAGCACAATGTATGGGTGAGCACACAAGAAAACAGTTTGTTTATCCAGCTCAGAAGCAGAGCAGAGATACACACCCAGACTGAAAGGGTATGGACATCCTCTACAGAGGAGGAATGCAGTAAGTCAGGAGCTAGGCAGAAACCTGGATGAGGAGGAGTGTAGAAAAGACAGACAGGCATTTCAAATGTGCTCCTCAAACCCCAAGTCAGAGAGACAGATGCTCTGAGACACAGGTGCCGACTGGCTTTCACCCTGCTTCTCCGATGGACAACTCCAGGCAGCCTGCTCCAGGGTAAATGGAAGCGAGGATTTATTTTTATTTAATGACAGTTGATAACTCTCATAAGCAAAGCCAGCTAGGCCTCTGTGTATTTATGTGTGTGTCTCCATCAATGTCTCCATCCATGTGTAATTAGAGTTTATAACCATCAACTGATAAGCAAAACATAGGGTACCGGTGAGGAGAGGACACTGTGTTAACACCAGGAGTGAGCCAAAAAGGCTCAGAGTTTCTACTCTTTTCATCAGGAAGCAAATAAGAGACACAGAGCTTAATGCTCAACCTCATTTTAGTGAACGGTTCCTTTTCTTCACACTTGGCTGAGAACCATCCCCTCCCACTAGGGGAGAAAATACATGTGCAGCTCAGAGCCAAGTGTTCTGGTACCCATGCAAGAGAGATATAGAAGACCACCGTGAATTAGCTCAGCACCCAGATGAGGATATAAAGGGGCAAGGTCAAAATGTCAGAGAGAGAAGATGTCTTTGAAGCATGTTGCTCCTGTATTATGCAGATGTTAGTTGACATCACTATCTTTCACCTCACGCCTAGTGCAAGGGGCCTCACAGAGACCACTTGGAAAGTGGTCTTGAGTCTGAGTTACCTGTGATGGGAGGGCAAGGACATACTCCTGAAGGGCCCCTGTTAAGAGGGTGGCCTGCTAGATCATGAAGATCCCTCCCATTAGCAGGTGCAAGCTATTTATCTAAGCAGCTGCCCCAAACGTTTTTGACACTAGGGACCAATTTCATGAAAGACAATTTTTCCACGGGCTGGTATGTGAGGAGGGATGGTTTCAGGATGATTCAAGCATATTGCATTTATGGTGCACTTGATTTCTCCTGGGCTTCCCTGATAGCTTCAGTTGGAAAAGAATCTGCCTGCAATTCAGGAGACCCCGGTTCAATTTCTGGGTTGAGAAGATCCGCTGGAGAAGGGACAGGTTACCCACTCCAGTAATCTTGGGCTTCCCTTGTGGCTTGGCTGATAAAGAATCCGCCTGCAGTGCGGGAGATCTGCGTTCGATCTCTGGGTTGGGAAGATCCCCTGGAGCAGGGAAAAGCTACTCACTCTAGTATTCTGGCCTGGAGAATGCCAGGGACTGTATAGTCCATGGGGTCACAGAGTCGGACACGACTGAGCAACTTTCAGTTTCACTGACTGCTATCATTATTTCATCAGCTCCACCTGAGATCATCAGATATTAGACCTCAGAGCTTGAGGACCCCTGATGCATAGGATGGATAAACAACAAGCTCCCCTCTTATAGCCCAGGGAACTATATCCTGTGATAAGCCATAACAGGGAAGAATATGCAAAAGGATATATATTTATATGTGTGTGTGTGTAACTGAATTACTTTGTTGTGCAGCAGAAATTAACACACATTGTAAATCAACTATGTTTAATATAATTAAAAAATAAATACAATTAGGAAGAAGACCCCTCCCAAGCAGCTCTACCCAGGGAAGAAGTCAAGCTGGGAGACCCATAGGAGCCCACATGGGGGAAACATCATCCATGCCAGGGAGCCACGGGAGGGGCCCCCAAGATCTCACAAACATGCCTAAAGGGGAAGGAAGTCCCATCTTGGACGAGCCTCCAACCTCATCTTACTCCAGAGCCAGACCACAACAGCACCCGTCAAGCAGAAACATCCAGGTCCCCAGTCTATTCGCCAAAAACGTGTTCTCTTTCTGCAGGTCATCAGGGGAGGCAGAAAGAAGGAGCCCAAGCATCTTGACATTTCCCACTCCAGGCTTCCAGGGAGGCCGGTGAGCTGCTTAAAGTTCACAAATTTAAGAATTACAGGGGACTGGACATTCTATCACTGAAATCAGACTATTTTGAGACTCGCCGTGACCAAAGGGCTTTTCATTTCCTGAAAGTGACAGGAAATTGAGGGACCTGCCTGAGATATCATCTTGGAGTGGGGAGAAAGGGGTGATAAAGTAGCTCTGTCAGACAGTCCTAAGAGGGAAAAAATGGAGAGTTGTTTCACAATTGCACCCTGTGGAGTTCCACTCTGTCAACATCGTGGTTATTTTCCTCCACTGCTCTTCTCCAGGGAGCAGGGGCATCTTCCTGGAAGGTTAGGGAGTTGGGTGGGGGGAGGTGCTCTCACTGGTGCTGGTTGATAATCTTTTGGTAGGCAGGCAGGTTTATTAGGTGAGCGTCAGAAGATGCTGAGGCCCCTGGCCCATGAGCAGAAGAGAGAGAGTAAAGATCAGAAGCAACTGGAAGATGGGAAGAGGAAATGTCAGGCCTGTGAAGGTACTCACAGAAACCAATGGCTGAGACTCAGATTGCCCCAGACTTTCCTTTCTTTAAAGAGAGACTCTTCAACTAGCAAAGGCTTGAGAAGAGGGGAGGAGAGCAGTCCTAAGGATGCATCTAATACAGGAGAAATCCTTCAGCACAAAAAGATGAGCAGAGTGGTTGCCGATAAGGAGGCGGGGCAGAAGGGTCCTGGCAAGAGATGCTGAGGGGCTCATATTAGTCAGGATGAGGCAAGGCTGTGCCACAGTAACTAACAATCAGCAAATTTCCTGTTGACCTGAGATATGTCCTCCACAGGCAGGCTGGGGGCTCTGCTTTGCACTGTCCCCACTCAGGGGCTTGGCATGAAGGAGCAGCGGCTACTCTTTGGAATATGTCCTATGACTGAGGCAGAGGGAAAATAAGTGTGATGTCACGTGCTGGCTCCGAAAGCTTCCACCCCAAAGTGACTCATCTTTTTTTTTTTTTTGGCTGTGCTGAGTCTTCATTGTGACCCATGGGAGCTCTTTGTTGTGGAGCATGGACTTCTCCAGGTCTGGCACGAGGGCTTTAGAGCTCGCAAGTTCAACAATTGTGGTGCATGGACTTAGCCACCCTGTGGCATGCGGGACCTTAATTCCTGATCAGGGATTCGAATCCAAGTGCCCTGCATTGGAAGGTAGATTCTTAGCCACTAGACCACAGGGAAATCCCTGACTCACCTCTCTTGGGCTTAGAGATGGAAGACCTCAGGATCAGAGATGGGAGCTAGCTTCTCACGAGAGACCAGGCTGACCTGCTGTTCCCTAGGCCAACCTGAATTGAATGAGCACACAGACCGAGAGCTGAGGGCATTTCCCATTCATCCCTTATTCATTCATTCTACTACTGTTGACCACATGTGTGCACCAGGCAGGGAAAAGAATAATCGACAAGATACCTGGTCCTTGACCTTCAAGGAATCACAGCCAAGGAGACTTGTTCTCTGAAAACTCCTTCAGGTGAATTGAAATTAGGGGACAGTGGGATTGAGGGAAAGGAACCCTGGTTTTGGAGACAGAAGGCCTGACTCTGTTCTAATTTGATTGTGTGACTTTGGTCAAATTAGTTCCCCTCTGTTGGTTTCACTTCTGTCTTATTCAGGGATCTTGATATTGCAAAGTTCAGGGCCCAGTCCACTAGCTTACTTGATCATAGAAAGGAGATGGGGAAAGTATCTGATGGAAGCCAAGACCCCATAAGGTGAATGGAAGTCGCCGACCTCAGTCTCTCCATTGCTCCCATCACTTGTCCCTGCTCTCTGTCCCACCTGCAGCCTTCTTCTCTTCTCAATGATGGGGCTTCTCTGCTTCAGCATGTCTGCCCCAACCATGGCTGCTTCAAAATGAGACCCTCAGAGGCCTCCTTCTCTCAAACACATCTCTTCAGTTCAAGCCCACAGCTAACAAATGCTGATGAAGGAGAATGTGATTGGCTAGGGCTGAGTCCTGTATCCACAGCTGGTCCAATCAGCTCTGGCAGGGGGAGGAGTCACAGGTCCATTTGGTCAGGCCCATGGCAGTGGAGGCTGCATCTCTAAAAAGTGAGCCTAGGGAAGAAGCACAAGCTGGAATGAAGATTGCCGGGAGAAATATCAATCACCTCAGATATGCAGATGACACCACCCTTATGGCAGAAAGTGAAGAGGAACTAAAAAGCCTCTTGATGAAAGGGAAAGAGGAGAGTGAAAAAGTTGGCTTCAAGTTCAACATTCAGAAAACAAAGATCATGGCATCTGGTCCCATCACTTCATGGGAAATAGATGGGGAAACAGTGGAAACAGTGTCAGACTTTATTTTTTGGAGCTCAAAAATCACTGTAGATGGTGACTGCAGCCATGAAATTAAAAGACGCCTACTCCTTGGGAAAAAAGTTATGGCCAACCTAGATAGCACATTCAAAAGCAGAGACATTACTTTGCCGACTAAGGTTGCCTCTTGATGAAGGTGAAAGAGGAGAGTGAAAAAGTTGGCTTAAAGCTCAACATTCAGAAAACAAAGATCATGGCATCTGGTCCCATCACTTCATGGGGAATAGATGGGGAAACAGTGGAAACAGTGTCAGACTTTATTTTTTGGGGCTCCAAAATCACTGCAGATGGTGACTGCAGCCATGAAATTAAAAGACACTTACTCCTTGGAAGAAAAGTTATGACCAACCTAGATAGCATATTCAAAAGTAGAGACATTACTTTGCCGACTAAGGTCTGTCTAGTCAAGGCTATGGTTTTTCCTGTGGTCATGTATGGATGTGAGAGTTGGACTGTGAAGAAGGCTGATCGCCGAAGAATTGATGGTTTTGAAGTGTGGTGTTGGAGAAGAGTCTTGAGAGTCCCTTGGACTGCAAGGAGATCCAACCAGTCCATTCTGAAGGAGATCAACCCTGGGATTTCTTTGGAAGGAATGATCCTAAAGCTGAAACTCCAGTACTTTGGCCACCTCGTATGAAGGGTTGACTCATTGGAAAAGACTGTGATGTTGGGAGGGATTGTGGGCAGGAGGAGAAGGGGATGACAGAGGATGAGATGGCTGGATGGCATCTCGGACTCGATGGACGTGAGTCTGAGTGAACTCCAAGAGATGGCAACGAACAGGGAGGCCTGGTGCGCTGCGATTCATGGGGTCGCAAAGATTCACACACAACTGAGCGACTGAACTGAACTGAACTGATATGAAAAAGAAACAGAAAGTCAACCAGGTCTTTCTTGGAGGAACCAGGGTAGCAAGACTAAATGAAATACACTCCTATACATAGTGGATGTTCTTGCTGGGCAGAGGTTCCATAGGGGCTTGCCTACTCCAGGCATCTGTCTCCTGGAGTCTCAGGGAATAACATAAAGCAAAACAAACTTCTACTATGTCCAAAGGAATTGTGTACATGGCTTTGGATGTGACTTGAGAAGTATCTTTTTGCCCCAGGGGTGAACTTCATCTCATGAGACAAAAAAGCTCTGGAGCTGGAATCAAAAGGCATGAAACCAGGAATTACTGGTGACCTCACTCATGTCACTGAAATTTGGTGAGCAGAGTGTGCAGAACAGAGCAGGAGTGCTGCTAATTTGGAATTCCTTGCCATCCAGTGAGCTTTACTGGTATCCCAGGGCAGTGTGCTTAGTCCTGGGCAACACGTAAAATGAGAAACATTGAGAAACAAAGACAGCTTCAGAGTACCATAACTGTGAGAGCAATGAGTGAGCAGAAACTCACAGTGCTGGAGAATGCCTGGAGGAATTTTAAGCTGGAATACAGGAACCTGAAGTAAGTTGTGTATTTTATAGCCTGATGCATTTTCCTGATTCCCCACAGAAAAGGACCCCAAATAAAAGGATACTCTATCCAACATGAGACAGAGATGTTGACAGGATTTCCTAGATCAACTTTAGATATCGGAAAGCAACACCGTACAAAAGATTAGACTTCCCTTGAGCAATGTGTTTTGGGAGAAGAAGAGAGATCTGGGTTCAAATGCTAGCTTTGCCACTAATTTATGCATCTTTTCATACTCAATTTAATCTCTCTGGTCATCTGTTTCTTAGCCAATACATGGAGCAAACTAAATGTCCATCAACAGATGAATGGGTAAATATATAATACATGTTTATGATGGAATACTACTCAGTCATGAAGAGAATGAAATCATGCCATTTGCAGCAACATGGATGGACCTAGAGATTATCACACTAAGGGAAGCAAATCAGAAAGAAAAAGACAAGTATCATACCATTTACATATGGAATCTTAAATATGATACAAATAATCTTATTCACACAAAAGAAACAGACTCACAGACATCGAAAACAAATGGTTACCCAATAGGAAAGGGGGTAAGGGATGAATTAATAGGAAGTTTGGGATTAACAGATAAAAACTGCTGCTTATTTGCTTCAGTCACGTCTGAGTCTGTGAAACCCTATGTATGGACTGCAGCCTGCAAGGCTCCTCTGTCCATGGGATTCTCTAGGCAAGAGTACTAGACTGGATTGCCATGCCCTCCTCCAGCGTATCTTCCTGACCCAGGGATCAAACCCAGGTCTCCTGCCTTGCAGGCAGATTCTTTACCACTGAGCCACCAGGGAAGCCCAGATACAAACTACTATGTATAAAACAGATAAATAACAAGGATCTCCTGTATAGCACAGGAAATTATATTCAATATTCTGTAATAAACCATACTGGTAAAACTGAATATATGAAAAGTAAGTGTGTGTGTGTGTGTGTGTGTGTGTATAGGGAGAGAGAGAGAGAACACTTCACTGTACATCAAAAACTAACACAATATTGTAAATCAAATATACTTCAATAAATGGCTTCCCTCATAGCTCAGCAGTAAAGAATCCACCTGCAAAGCAGGAGATGTAGAAAACGCGGGTTTGACCCCTGGGTTGGGAAGATTCCCTGGAGAAGGAAATGGCAACCCACTTCAGCATTCTTGCTGAGAAAACTCCCATAGACAGAGGAGCCTGGAGGGCTACAGTCCATAAGATCACAAAGAGTCGGACATGACTGAGCACATGCTTGAATAAAAAAGGGAAAAATAGAAGATAATACTCATCTTGAAAGGGTTCATAGCAATTGAAGTATTATATAGATACGTGGTCCTTTCTACATGGTACTTAGTATTACCTAGCTAGTATTACTCTGTGTGACACCTGATACACTAGTCAGTACCAGTGAGTAAAAACCACAAAAAGACAGAGTTGATCTCTCTTTTTTTTCCAGTCTAACAACCTGACCTACTGTTTTGAATGGAATGAACTGCTCTGTTGCATTCTGAACAAGACACTCATCTCTGAGACACTCATGCATGGACTCATATCCACAGTTCTCAGAGATGTTGTTAAACAATTACTGCTGCTGATGGGCTTGAGGGTCATTTACCTAAAGGGTATCTGAGGTCGCTTTTCCGAAAGTGAAAATCTTGGAATTCTAGGCTTCAGTCTCTGCTGTGTGCCTCTGGTATCTCTGATCAATGTTCCTGGCACTTCTATGTGCCACCAAAGACCCCTGACACATCCTTGGGCTATTCTGAGGACTGAAGAGACCATGTGAAAGTGTTCTCTAAACTGTAAAGCATCATCTCCATACAAGGGATTGTTTTCTGAATTTAAACTCAGTAGTCCATATAATCCCTTACAGAAGGCCTTCGTTTCCTCCTGCAGATCCATAGCCTTTTTTTTTTTTTTTTTTAATTTCCTTTCAGGTAGAGAGAAATTTGGGAGCCTTCCAAATAGCAGATTATCTCAATAGGGCTTGCTTTGCATATTTAAAGGGCTCAACTCCATAAACTGAAGAGGTGGAAACCATGGCCACCTGCTGGGTCGAATTCATCCAGAGGATTTTTTTACTTTCAACATCATTTAAAAGGAAAATCTTTATAGTCCAGTTGTATCAGGTGAGTGCCATGTTATTCTTCGATGCCTCAGATCCCCGTTCTGCTCGTGAACTGGGACTGCATGTATAATTTCGATTCTACCCTAGAAAGGAACAGATAGCCCGGATGAGACCAACTAAAAGAGAATTAAATTAGGAGCGTATTAGAGATGCAAGCCTGGGTGAATAGATACTGATTCTTGTTGGATAATTTAGCAGACCAGTCACTTAGGAAAACACTTTGATTCTAACTATTTGTGTAACCGATCTGTAAGCCAATAGCCAGACCCACAGCTGAGTGGTGTCCATAGTCTTGGCAGCCCAGGCCTAGAGTCACTCAGCTCTAACAGGGCCAAGCGAATGTGTGATCTAGGCTTTGTTCCTCCAAACTCTGTGCTCCTCAATGTCTTTAGCTCTAAAAAGAAAATCAGAAGAGATGAATTAAAGACACTTCAAATCTTTAGCATATTTTGCCTCCCAGTAATAATACACATAATTATTTCTACTCAAGTTTATGGACTTGACCTGAGCTATTAAAATTTGTTCATCTAGCTCCAGTGATAAACAGTCATGGAATATGGGCAGTTGCCTCAGGTTCCAAGCACTGGGGACCCCATACAAGGCAGTGGCTCAGAAAGATAGTCATTAGCAAGAAGGAGAGCTAGCTATATGCTGGCTCAAGAACTCCTGCACTTTCAGTCTGAAATCACTGATCTCCACTTACTCTGGTCCCCAAGGAAAGTAGATGGATCAGTTCCACTCTTGTAATCGTATGTGTTCATCCTATGTAATCTTTATATGCTGCCATTTTGGTCTTAAGTCTCTCTTTGATTTACAAAAACCTCTGCTGAGTGGTAGGTGTGGAAATAGGGGAACACATCATACAGTTCACTCTGAGCTCTACATGCCCCAGTTGCTGTTTAGTCACTAGTTCTGTCCGACTCTTTTGTGACCCCCATGGACTACAGCGTGGCAGGCTCCTCTGTCCATGGGATTCTCCAGGCAAGAAAACTAGAATAGGTTGCCGTGTCCTTCTCCAGGAGATCTTCCCAACCCAGGGATTGAACCCATGTCTCTTGCATTTACAGGCAGATTCTTTACCATTGAGCTCAAATGCCCCAGAGACATGCCCCAGAGAGGGAGCCAAACACCTATCTCTTAGGAGCAGTCCATCTCCAAAACAGTTCTCTCTGTATTTCACTTGCTGCTTCTTGACATTACAGTATACATCTGTCTGTTTCTTTATATCTCACTAAGATGTTAACCTAAACTCCTTAAAGGCATGGATTTAATCTCACTTATTCCCCAATATCTATCTCCCCAAGGCCTAGAAATTATATATAAAATTGTTGCAGATTATAGGATTATGGCATCCAGAGCTCTCTCCTCCCTTCCTTTCCTCCATCCTCCAAGGACTCCATGGTATGCTTAAACTACTCATAGGTAGTATCTCTTCCTCTCATAGAAGAGAAAGCTGAGAGCCAGAAGTGTTCAGTGTTGGTTTAAGGCCACAAAGTCAGTTAGTGGCAGGGATGTGGTGACTCTGTTCCTAACATGCTCTCCAGCCTGCTAAACCACCAGGAAGCCTCAACAGGCAGAAAACCCATTCCTCAGGGACTCTTCCTATTTGCTTATGCATCAAACAGGAAATTTGCTTCTTTTCAATATTTTTGTCCATCATTTCCAGTCTCCTATAAAGATCTGCGGGCAGATGCCTTTCCTGGGTCTCCACCCAGGACTATTTATTCCACACAGGAGCTGGAGACCAACTGTTCCACTCCTGCTTCCAGCCTGAGGCAGAAAGTCTGCCCTCCCCAGTTGCTGCTGGCTCTCTTTGGGCCACCAGGGACAGCAAGGTTGGGGGGTGGGGGTGACAGGGCAGAGCCTGTGGCATTCTGACTGATGAAGAAATTTCTCAGATCACAGGTCCAGCTGTTAACTCAAGTGACAGGCAACAATGAGGAATCATAGAAACGATCCCTCAAGCTTCCAGTTATAGTGACCGTGATAGGATTTGATGCCAGGGCCCATGGGTCACCTATGCTTGGGTGGGAAGCCTGAAGCCTGAAGACTTCATGGAGATTGACAAGAGTAGAGATCTTCCCCAAAGACCCTGGAGTAGGGCTGGCATTCAACTGGGAGGAAGGGAAAAGGATGAGAGAAAGACAATGGCTGAGACCTCACCAGGCAAGCTGGTTCCTATTTAAAATATAAAAGATGAGAAACAAGGGCATGACAACAAGGACTGTTTTAATTAGAGAAGAATCAATACTATGTGCTATGGATGAAAAACAGTTTGGCTGTGTTTACTCCTACCATCTGTTACTTGTAAATATGGATGTCCAGCTTTGTGACGTCATCGTGTCCAGCCTACATGTCATTTATCCACAGGCCAATCAGAGCTGGGGAGTAAGGGTGGAAAGGAATTTATGAAGTGTCCTGGAGTACAGTGTTGAGGGAGGGGTAAGTATGATGTCTTTCCTGCCACCCACTGGGAACCCTCCTTTCAGCTTCCCGGTTAAAGAGGTGCCATAAAGAGAACAACTGGGAGTGAAGAACAGGAAAGGCAGACAGAATAGGAAAAACTGAGAATGGCAAAGAAGAAGCAAATTAGCACAGACTCCCAGACATGATCATGAGACGGCTGCACACAGATCTTACCTACGGCTTAGACATTCCGGGACTCAATTCAAGCACATCTTGGCCAGAAGAGATTATTTGGGTTATTTATTAGTGTTTGATTCATTTTATAGCTGATTTTTATTTCCATTTTTATACTTTTTCTCCATTTTACAACTTTTCTACAATGAGCATGTATTGCTCATTAGTCCCCAAAAATGGCTTATCACTTATCAGCTGTGCTTTCTTGATCAGCTGTCTTCACCTCTGTACCTTACTTGCTTCATCTGTAGAATGGGAATTAGTATATTGTCACAGTTTTTACAGTAATTGTAAGGAAGCAAATGCAATTTTAAGCACATAGTATTTAGCCAATGGCCATTGATATTTATGATAAAAATGTCATTTCATTTTTCAAAAAGCTAGGAAGAAAAAAAAATAACTTCACCAAAAGCCCTCAGGAAGGCCTTCCCCATCACTTTGGCCTCCCTTCCAATATCTGCCACTTTATCAAACTTCATCTACTAGGTGGGGCTTTTGAAAAGAATCAAAAGAAGAACCAGCCACCCAGTCCTCACCTAGCATCACCGAGTTTGGGAATTAGATTTGAATTCTCCAGTGTACTGGCCATTTGCTCTCAGCAGGCAGTCTCCTTTTCATTGCACACAAGGTTTGCCAGGCCAGCCTCTGCTAAGATTTAAATCAGCCATTTCACTGCAGGGGTTTGAATTCTTGGGTGCTTCCTCTGAACTGACATCTTTCTCTTTCATCTATCTCTAATCAAAAATGCTGTCCCTTCACCATGTAACACAGTTGTGCAGAGCTCATTTTCTGGGCCCCATTTCCTCAGGTGAAACCAGGGATTGGATGATGTAATGTTTCTTCTGCTTAGACTATTCCATACAGTGGTCATAGTTGTTTTATTTTTCCCTGAAAGCAACAGGCAACTTCTCTCAGGTGGTTTTTAAAGCTGAGTTTTCACTATGGAAGAGGCTTTACGCTGAATGAGTAATTTCAGTCATCATCGGCATATGAGAGATTTAAATTTTACCCTCAGTACCTTTCTATGTGGTGAAGTATGTAAATTCTGGAGATACAAATGACTTGACAGAAATAAAGTCAAGACCCCCTTCTGTCCATGCAAAGTCAAGTAGAGACCCAGAACACAGAGGCATATGCACATCACATATTTACAGAACTTGCTGTGATATTTATAGCTTAGCTTTCACTAAGCTCAGTACAGAAACTGGGATAAACTCAAATTGTGATAGAAGGGTGAGCAGAAGGTAGCATTGCAGGAAAAACATTACCACATAGTTCATTCTCCAAGCAGACATCAGTATTTTTGCAGTTTCCTACTGACCAATACCAGTTATATGTCTTTGAATACACTCAGGACAGTAATTCAGTTATAGTGTTAGAAAAAACCTGGGCCACAAATTTTTTAAATAACAGAAAACCAACTGCTCTTGACGTCCCTTCTTGTCAACTATCACTTTAGAATGATAAGATGAAAAGAATCTCTAAGGAAGAAGTACTGGTTGGCTGTAAAATTAAAGGGTCAGATTTCTTTTTTTTTTTGACGATATGTTAAAGATAGTGTGTTTGGAGATATATTCGATTTTTTGGTCTGAAGACTTTTCAGGGAAGCAGAGAAGGATTGAAATATCTGTGCCTGAATTATAGGCTCATTATGATAAGCTCAACAAAGTTAATAGAAAGCTGGAGGACTTCCACTTTTGAATTTCAAAATTTATTACAAAGCTACAGTGATATGATCAAAAAAGTGTGATACTGGCATAACAATAGATATATAGACCGATGGAATAGAACTAAGACTTTGCACATCTATGTGTCATTGCTTTTTAACAAGAGTACCAAGACTATTCAATGAGGAAACAATAGAATTTTCAGCAAAGAATACTGGGACAACTAGATATCCACACACAATACAATAAAGCCGGACCCCTACTTCACACCATATACAGAATTTAACTCAAAATGGATATAAGATCTCACTGGAAGAGCTAAAATGATCAGACTCTCAGAATAAACAAGAGAAGTAAATTTTCATAAACTTGAATATGGCAATGGATTTCTATGTATGACACCTCCAAAGCAGGAATTAAAATATTTAAATTGAACTATCTCAAAATTAAGGATTTTGTATCAAAGGACATGATCAAGAAAATGAAAAGAAAATCTGCAATATAGAACAAATTACGTACTAATCACATATCTGATAATGGTCCTAGTATCCAGAATATATAAGTAACTCTTATAACTCAACAAAGAAAGACAAACTGTTCATACATGGGTAAAGCGCTTGAAGAGACTTCTCCAAAGGAAGTATACAAGTAGTCAATAGACACATGAAAAGATGCTCACCATTAGTCATCAGGAAAATGTAAATCAAAATCACTTCATGCCCTCTAGGAAATTGTGCGTTGTTGGTGGGAATATAAAATGATTTAGCCACCACATGCATGGTTTGGCAGTGCTTCAAAAAGTGAGATGTAGAATTACCACGTGACCTAGCAATTCTGCTCTGAGGCATATCCCACAAAGAACTGAAAACACCTATTTTCAACTTATCCTCAAATACTTGTACATTAAAGTTCACAGCAACACTATTCACACTAGCCAAGCTAAATGTTCATTGACAGATGATGAGATAAACAAATTATAGTATCTACCCTACGTGGAATATTAATTCAGCTATGAAAAGATGAAGCTTATGTAACTTATGAAAGCTACAACACGAATGAACCTCCAAAATATCATAAGTGAAAGAAGTCAGACACAAACGGTTACATATTGTATTATTCTGTTTATAGGAAATATCCAGAGTAGATACATTCATAGAAACAGAAAATTATTCTGTGATTGCCAAGGGCTGAGGGGTGGAGGAAGCCGGGATTAACTATGCAATGAGTACAAAGTTTTAACTTGGGGTAATGAACGTGTTTGGAATTAGATAGAAGGGAAAGTTAGCCAACATTGGGAATTTTACTAAATGTCTACATAGTTCACTCTTAAATGTTAATTTTACAATATTCTTATTTCACTTTAACTTTTAAAATAATTGAATAAATATAAACCAGTTTAAAAGCAATTAATGACAACAACCACAAAAAAAAAAACCCCAAAGAGGTCTGATGGAATATAGCAGAGATGTGGCCCACATGTCAGTTCACATGAGTGAAGCTGCTCCTCTGTCTTTCATTGAGGCCCCTTCAGTGCTCCTGGCATTCCCCATGTGGCCTCCTCCTCCAGGCAGCAACTTTAAAGCTGGGGCCCGCCACTCCTACCTCTCACCCTGCCTTTTGGCTGTAAAAGCAAATATGTAATTTTGAGGGGGGTGCAGGTGAGGGGGATCATTTTCTTGTAATAGACCAAACCACTCAGGCCAGTGATGCTGAGGTTAAAAAATACTAAGGTTATAGGTTAAGGAACCGAGTGCTGGAGACTTTTGTAATTGTAATGATTATAGAACTGGCATTTGAAAGCAGCTATTTCCATTTTATTTTATTTTATTTAGAAAGCAAACCCCCATTCCTAGCACTCATGTTCAACTGTGTATGGAACTTTCCATCTCCTATTATTCTGTCCCTTGCAAATAACGCTGCTTGACAACATATGCATAAGGAACGAATGGGCATCTCTGGAGCAGGGTCTCGAAATGCACAAATGTTTCCATGGCCCAGTTTTATTCTCAGTTTGTTAACAAGGTTGGCTACTCAGGCCTTCCAGCTGTCCAGAAAATCTCACTCCTGTGGCTTCTTGGCTGGTTTCACAGTCATTATATAAGGTGGGTGAACTTGTCAGTGTGCTAGCATTTAAACTCTGGTCAGACAGGGGGTGGAGGGCTGCGGAGAGATGGGTTAGTTCATAAAAGACCTTCATTAATGATACTTTTTTCCTTGCTTTTCCGAACAGGGTATAAAATAGGTCTGTTCATAATTCACAATAAAAATGCAGGTGCTGGGGATGATTATTTTTAGGTGTCTTCTCTTAGGAAGAAATAAAAAGATACCTGAAATGAAAGATGCTTAAGAGAAGGTGGTGATTTTGTTCCAGAGAAACATTTGGGCCCTTTCCCTGGGAAAACGGGTTAAAAGGTTGTCAGTGCTTTCTCCAGGGGCTTCGTCTGACAGTGAACATGTGTTTCCTCCCTTTAATCGACTCGCCAGTAGCCAGAAAGCTGCTTGTTTTCTGCAGAGGTTGTCAAAAACGATTTCAGTCTGGAGACGATGAATGATAAAAGAGGTTTTCAAACACGCTTTTGCACTGTAGCATTCGCAGCCCCAGAGAGGAAAGATTGTATTACAATCGCAGTGCAAAGGGCCATGTTCCCCTGGCAAGAAAACAGCCTCCTCCAACCTGTTTGATGAGTCCTGGTATCTCAGGGAGCAGAAAGATACAGGGCGGGACTCCGTGAAGAGGATGCTCTAGAAAGCTGGGGCTGAGGAGCTGCATCCCATTGAAGAGGAAGATGCCAGAACTTCTCCTGCAGTTCTTCTTTTCCACTCTCCACATGTGTCTGGTTCTGTTGGAGACTTGCTGGCGGGACCAAGTGTGAGGCTGACTTCCAAGGTGGGAGTGGCAGCAGGAGAAGAGTGGTAGATGCAGCTTCTCAGTGATGCCTTGGCTCTGCTGTAGAAGTAGGCAGGACCATCTGTATTTCCTCCCCTGCCTTTATGGGCATCACAAGCTTGTATTGATGGGGCTGGTGTTTAGAAAACTCAAGGAGTTAGTTATGCCTTTCCAAATCACATGATGCAGCCCTAAGTATGTGAAGAAAAATGAGGATCATCACCTTCCCACATTTCCACTTTCTCAAGAGGAGGGGAAAAGGCCATGATCATTTCAGATCAACAGTTCGTTCCACTTGTGGGAAACCCAGTAAGGTAAACTTGGAACATAGCAGTTGGATAAGAAACTCAGCAGTTCATATTTGTATTTTCAAGTATAAGATTATATCCTTCACTTTTACTTACAAGTAAGGATTCAGGGCAGAGTTACTTGGGCTGAAAGAAGCTTCCTAGAACATGTATGAGATTCAGTTTACAAAAACAAAATTTGATTTATCTGCAGCTTTATCTCTCCCTGATGGCTCAGTGGGTAAAATAATATGCCTCCAGTGCAGGAGACACAGGATTGATCCCCGGGTCAGGAAGATCCCCTGGAGAAGGAAATGGCAACCCACTTCAGTATTCTTGCCTGGAAAATCCCATGGACAGAGGAGCCTGGTGGGCTACAGTCCATGGGATTGCAAAGAGTCGAATACAACTGACACCAAGCACACATGAGACTCCGTTTACAAAAACAAAATTCAGTTTATCTGCAGCTTTTCAGAAACACATCAGTGATATAAATCAAGGTGTTAGGTACCACTTCTCTGAACAACCTTTTGATAAACTCCTCAACTGACACCAAGCACACATGAGATTCCGTTTACAAAAACAAAATTCAGTTTATCTGCAGCTTTTCAGAAACACATCAGTGATATAAATCAAGGTGTTAGGTACCACTTCTCTGAACAACCTTTTGATAAACTCCCCAAGTGAAGAAGAAAACCCTAGACAGAAATTTCAACCCCAAGCTGAAAGCCTGTTTCACACAGGTTTTTATTATTATCTTCTTAATGGTTGTGATTGAAATCTTTTTCCTCTGCTTACATAGCCAGATTCCATAACACCTCCTGAGCAGTAACTTGCCTTCCTTTCTTGATTATTTCTGACAATATTTTAAAATATTTTTAGCTCACTAGTGGCAAATATTTCTGCCACTGCAGAAAGATTGGGCCGATAGGCAGCAACTGTGTCCAGTAGTCCAGAAAACCAGAGAGAGGAGACGTGGGCAAGCTGAGTGCTGAACTGGCCTTTCCATTTGACTCTAATTTCTTTTCTAGCTCCGCGATTCTATCACCCCCCAACTCATGCTCTGAATATAATCAGGAAAGAAGTGTGGGTGGGGAGGGTCAGAGGCACCCATGACAGGTGCACAGACAGAGCTGGGCTGTACCTCTCAAATCGTTCTTCCAGATTCCAATCATAAATACCGCGTAACTTCCAGCTTTCACAATTTCAGCTAATGGCATATGCCATGAGCTGACTGATGTGACAGTCTCCAGGAAGGACAAACTTTCAACTAGCAACATCCTCCGCAAAGTCTGAGCTGGTGCTCTTCCCAGTTGCCTATGTATTTGGCCAATGTCAGAGTGATTTGGCTTAAGTGGACTCAATCAACTGCTTTCGGTCTATTGTGGTTCATAATCCCTATTGAGGATGGAGTGTGTTGCAGCCTAATGAACGTGGTAATGGAATCCTTGTGTATGTTTTTCCACAGCAGGGCACAGATTAGCATAAGTGTCATATTCTCTAGGCTTGCTCACTCTTACTTCTCAGGCATCGCATACACTGGGAGTTTTTCGACTGGAATATAGTAAGATGAATATGGCCCACATATGCAAGAGAGCACACCATTTTTAGAAAGTGATCTGTACTAAATCTCTCCTGGAGGTGCACTATGATAGATTAACTCTGCACTTTGCTTAAAAACGTAATATTTTTCACCAAGGATCCTGTAATCTGAGAAAAGAAGAATTCGATTGAATTTCACGCAGACTTTTAAAGAATGCTGTCCTTTTCCACCATGGGGTTGAGGAATACTTTATGGTTCTCCCAGTTGACCATACTCATAGTGAGTTCAAAGTTCTCTTTGCACGTCATGATTACTCAGAGTTGATGTTTTGTTCTCAGCGATGCCAAATGGTAGGAAAAGATACTCTGGATTGGAATGTTTCATGGAGAGAGACAGGGGAGAGAGTGGGGAGATTGAAAAAGCCGATTCACTCGTTTTACTTTGAGGATTACAAGTTAACTGGAAAAGCATTTTCTTCCTAGAGTCCTTAGAGAAGTACGCCTCAGGATATAAGAATAGGATTATTTAGACGTTCCCTTAAGATAGGAATCAGATTTCAGAACATTCATACCAGTTTGTATTTCTAGAAAACCATCATCATGCTATCTGGCTCTAAGCTATAAATAATGGTCCCTCTGTCTTGTGACATCAGCAAAACTTAGGTAAAACTTATGACAAATGTTGAAGCCCCTCCGCCAAACCTTTCACCTGCCTTTCTGCTATCGATACAAAGGTGGCTTATTTAGTCTGAATCATTGGCCTCATCAGGTCATACGGATGAAATGCCATAGATATTTTTTCATTCCAGTCGGCCTATGATTTGGTCTATACAGCTGATGAGCTACTCAGAAGGCAGGTTAAATATGAAAGAACTCCCAGTGAACTTACCTCTGCTACCTCCTTACAGAAAAGGGTGCTATGTCTGAGAGTCCCCAAATTTATGACTTGATTAAGGAGAGTATAGGTTCGTGGCATGCACACCACTTAAGGGGCAGTTTAGTGTGACTAATCAAAGAGGTTTTCCTGGAACCTAGTAAGTATCAATATATATAGGTTGGGATAGCACAGAAGTCTTGATGCTTTTAAGCATGGCAGCAGGGGACCAGCCAGAGCCTATTAATCAGTCTAAGGTAAGTGCTGCCTCTCTCTTATTTTAATCTCCTCCTTTCTGCTGTGTTTCAGAAATTATATCTGTGGCTGAAATAACATTAGAAGCAATATTGTTTGCCAAGTGAATGAGACAATCAAACCAGTCACTCGTTTTACTTTGAGGATTACAAGTTAACTGGAAAAGCATTTTCTTCCTAGAGTCCTTAGAGAAGTACGCCTCAGGATATAAGAATAGGATTATTTAGACGTTCCCTTAAGATAGGAATCAGATTTCAGAACATTCATACCAGTTTGTATTTCTAGAAAACCATCATCATGCTATCTGGCTCTAAGCTATAAATAATGGTCCCTCTGTCTTGTGACATCAGCAAAACTTAGGTAAAACTTATGACAAATGTTGAAGCCCCTCCGCCAAACCTTTCACCTGCCTTTCTGCTATCGATACAAAGGTGGCTTATTTAGTCTGAATCATTGGCCTCATCAGGTCATACGGATGAAATGCCATAGATATTTTTTCATTCCAGTCGGCCTATGATTTGGTCTATACAGCTGATGAGCTACTCAGAAGGCAGGTTAAATATGAAAGAACTCCCAGTGAACTTACCTCTGCTACCTCCTTACAGAAAAGGGTGCTATGTCTGAGAGTCCCCAAATTTATGACTTGATTAAGGAGAGTATAGGTTCGTGGCATGCACACCACTTAAGGGGCAGTTTAGTGTGACTAATCAAAGAGGTTTTCCTGGAACCTAGTAAGTATCAATATATATAGGTTGGGATAGCACAGAATGTCTTGATGCTTTTAAGCATGGCAGCAGGGGACCAGCCAGAGCCTATTAATCAGTCTAAGGTAAGTGCTGCCTCTCTCTTATTTTAATCTCCTCCTTTCTGCTGTGTTTCAGAAATTATATCTGTGGCTGAAATAACATTAGAAGCAATATTGTTTGCCAAGTGAATGAGACAATCAAACCAGTCATTTAGAGTTGGGGATTAAATATGAATCTCATTTACCTTTATTATCCATGCATTTCTCGCTAATCATCATAACTCAGACTATTTAAACTTCATTGAAAATGTAGCCAGTAATGGAGCATCATTAATATTTGTTTGTAAAGATTCCAGCCTGAGCTGAGCAAATCTGAAGAAGGCCACCTCATCTCTTTTTGTGTTCAGAAAGTGGGGAGAGACCAAACTGGAGGATCTTGGGTGCCCTGCTTCAATGCCTTCATAGACAACCAAATTCCAGTTGCCAGCCTTCTTCCCAAGCATCTCTTCCTTGCAAAATGGTATCAGCAGAACGGGGCTTTCCAAAAGAAAAATGCTCTAGCACATGCCCCCACACTGACATGTCTTTAAGGGTCAGCTTTCCAGCCACAAATGCCACCAAGCTAGTTAACTAAGACCACCAATGGCAGAAGGAATTCAAGTTGGAAATTTCACGGAGTCAGAATCCACCCCCGCCTCACCTCGAGCCCCTTTTAATCTCATCACCCAGCCCCTCAAATATGGTAGAAAAAGACTGGGTGGCAAATGTATTTAAGACTCTAAGGAAAAGGGCTGTTAAGTCAACCCTGGTAACTTAACTGAAACAGTATATGTGTAAATCCATCGAAAATCCTTGGCTTTTTACGACTCCTGTCCCAATGGAAATCAGATCATAGGACTGTTTACAAGAGACCACGATTCATTTGGATAAAGACCCATGACAGCACAGCCCAGGATTATTTGAAATTTTAGTAACCTAAGCTTTAAAAATATTCTAAAAGCAAAATAACAAGGGGCAGGTAATTGCCATGAGCTAATTACTTATGATACTTCATCTATATAATCGGTGAACGATCTCTGTAAATGTCAGCCTGTGGCACTTTGGCAATCACTCGTAGTTTTTATTGTTTAAAGAAATGTCAACATTTCCATTTTCTCCAGCTTTAGTTAACCTGGGCCCTACACATGACTAAAAGGGCCACCAGACGTGCACTTTACACTGTCTTTTTATAGTGTTTCATAGTTTCACAGCTAAGCCAGTCCCAGGCTTAGCAACTATTTTGCTATTAAAAAAGTATAAAATATGTACAAAGGAATTTTAATATTAAAATTAGAGATGATAGATGCGTCATGATTTTCTGAACAAGAAGATTTCATTCACATTTCAGTTTATCTTTTTTACATGCTTGGTGGAAAAATTCAGGAGATGGGGAAGTTTGTTTGCTTGTTTATTCCTTTTTCTTCTCCTCTCCAGCCACTTGGAAATAATTGCTGTGAACAAAGGAATTTCACTAGAAGAGTCCTTAACTTTCCAGAGCAAAAGAAGAAGGGCAGAAGGTGATGGTCAGGGTGAACAGGACCAGAGCCAGGTGAATCTGAAGCCCACCACCAAGACCCAGAGACCTCAGGCTGCCCACTGCCTCCTCTACGCCCTGCCTCCTGCGCTGGTGCTACCCACATTTCATATGAGTCTCAAAATCCCATTTATGCTTCAGTGTGAATCAAATGACTTCCCTCATCGATCCCCAAGTGTGGTTTTACTAGAGACCTAAGTAAGGCATGTTCCCAACACCAGGAAGAGGCTTAGAAAGATTGACACAGAGAGTCAGGGGCTACACTTCCCAAATCTGAGTTGGGGGCTAAGCCAGACAGTGGCCAGTTGGATCTGAGAGGCAAGGGGCGTGGAGTAGGGATCTCAACCACCAGGGCTAAAACTGGAGCCAATAGGAAGACAGAACTAAAGGAGTCTGGGAAGAGCACGGGCTGCAGTAGCAGCCACCCTCTGCAGGGAGATAGTCAGGGCAACTCCATGTGTGTGAGAGGAGAGGCGGCCAAGCTGCTCCCCGGGCAGTGCCGTCTCTACGCAGAGCCGAGATGGAGATCAAAATCCACACTTTACAGAGCTGATTCACCAGCCCAGCTGACCCACTCTCTTTTCAGTGACCTTACTACTTTGAGGAACTCACCACTGATATCTTCTCCAAGGGTGAATATTAACAGTTTTAGAGGATGAGATGGTCAGATGGCATCACCGATTCAATGAACCTGAACTTGGACAAACTACAGGAGATGGTGAGTGGCAGGCAAGCCTGGTGTCCTGCAGCCCATGGGGTCATGAAGAGTCAGACATGATTTGGTGACTGAACAAAAGTCCAGATCTCATCCTTGAAATCAACAACTTTTGGGTATGGAGCTTCTTCAGATAAAAGGGATATCAGATAGGCGCTGTATGTAAAGAGGAAAGATAACAGAATGCAAAGACGCTATTAGTGAATAGGAGCAAAAAAAAAAAAAAAAAAGGAATGTTTGTAAGGGCAAATTCTCACCTGACAATTCAATGGAAAGTAATAAGAAGAGAAAAAGATTATCTGAGGAAAGGACAACATCAACTCTTACTGACTAAATCCAACCAAAAATAGAAATATCATTGAGGATTAAAGGAGAATAAATTGAAATACGTGGACTCTAAGATCAATTTGGTACCATGTTTAGACTGCTTTTAGCATTCTAGATTTAAAGCATATTCTATTAAAAACTTTATACTTAAAAAAAATCATGTTTAGCTTTCCATGTTTTGGAAAGTTGAAAATAAATTCCTTAGTATTTGTTTTCTTCTCCAAGTGGGATTTTCCCCCCTTTTGGAGCTCTGCATTGTATTCAGTGAAGCACAGATTTAAACAATTTTATTCAGGTTTGAAAAATTGTGTGTGTGTGTGTGTGTGTGTGTGTGTGTGTGTGTGTGTGTATGCTCAGTCACTCAGTAGGGTCCAACTCTTTGCGACCTCATGGACTGTAGCCCACCAGGCTCCTCTGTCAATGGAATTTCCCAGGCAAGAATACTCGAATGGGTTGCCATTTACTTCTTCAGGTGATCTTCCTGACCCAGGGTTCGAACACACGTCTCCTGCATTGACAAGTGGATTCTTTACCACTGAGCCCCTGAGAAGGCCCTAAAAGAACAGAGGTACATGAAAACACAAAATCTTCACATCCCAATTTGGTATGAATACCATACAATGAAAGTTCTCTAAAGGGTCATCATTAAACCCCTAGTTAATGCTAACATTACAGGCTTTATCCAAAACCTGTGATGATAGGATGAATCACGGAAAGAATGGCATTTAAAATGAGTGTAGAAGGAATCACAATTATTAACAAAGAAAAGCTCAGTAGCTGAGGGGCAAGTGAGTTCTCAGAAACACATAGCCAGGAACCAGTGGTTCATGGATCATTACTTGTATTCCCATTTATTTGGGGAAAGTGTGACACTTAGATTCCCTATTTGGCTAGTACAAGGTTTTAAAAGGATTCACAATATTCATCTCAAAACTTTTTTCCTTTAGTAGTACACTGTTTGTTTCTATTCTAGTAATATTTTTTAGTCTTCTTTACCAGTGCCTTTAGTCTTAAACTATTGTGCACCTTTTTGGACTGCAAATGAAACACAATTACTAAATTACAAAATCCATGAAAGAAAATGTTAGTGAAATTCAGGAACTGGGAAAGAGATATTTTAGTACACTAGAGGTGTTTTCAGGTCAATTTATAGTTCAGACATTTTTATAAAGCCATGATATATTTGGTGTTTTTCAACTCTTTTTTTTTCAACCCAGTAATAATATATATCTCTCTCTTCACATCTTTCTCATCCTAGAATATGATCCTGATTTCATTATTATATTGTTATCACCCTGATAAAGACGTGATATAAATCCTGGATTACGTTCTATGATTGTTCTACAGGTGGTATCAGTCAGGACGGGGCATTTTAAATGACAGTAACAAATGAGCCCCACATCAGTGGTTTGACACAACAGATTTTTTTCTTTGCTCGCTCTGCATTTTTTGTATGGGTCAGTAGGGATGCCTAGCTCACTGTAATCATCCATTGACCCAGAATAATAGAGACTCCATCTCAACACTTCCTTTGGGCAAATTATGCTCTTATGTTTAAAGCTTTTCCCAGAAATTAGCATATATCAATAGTATGCTTATTTCATGGGAAAAAGTAAGTCACATGAACACCTAACTTCCAAAGGGCAGAGAAATTAAGTCCTTCTACTTACCTAAAAGGAAACCTAAGTCATTCATCTACAGTCTTAATATCTACCCTTCTTATCTCCCCAACCACATGAGACTTTCCCAAAAGCCAGAAATCAAGTCATATTTCACTTGAAATTAGTGTTGCCCAGTGCTTTGCAAGACACATATTGATAATTAATTACTAGAATATTAGTAAACACTATGCTAATTTTGAGGTGATACCCCTTGTCCAAGGTAAGGAGCAGCGGCTGTGCTTTCTGGAACAGCCATAAAGAGATACCCCACATCCAACGTAAGAGAAACCCAAGTAAGACAGTAGGTATTGCGAGAGGGCATCAGAGGGCAGACACACTGAAACCATAATCACAGAAAACTAGCCAATCTGATCACACAGACCACAACCTTGTCTAACTCAATGAAACTAAGCCATGCCCTGTGGGGCCCCCCAAGACAGGAGGGTCAAGATGGAGAGGTCTGATAGAAAGTGGTCCACTGGAGAAAGGAATGGCAAACCACTTCAGTATTCTTGCCTTGAGAACCCCATGAGCAGTATGAAAAGGCAAAATGATAGGATACTGAAAGGGGAACTCCCTGGGTCGGTAGGTGTCCAATATCAGTGGAGGAATAACTCCAGAAAGAATGAAGGGATGGAGCCAAAGCAAAAACAGAGACTAAAAAGCCTCTTGATGAAAGTGAAAGAGTAGAGTGAAAAAGTTGGCTTAAAGCTCAACATTCAGAAAACAAAGGTCATGGCACCTGGTCCTATCACTTCTTGGGAAATAGGTGGAGAAACAGTGGATACAGTGTCAGACTTTATTTTGGGGGCTCCAAAATCACTGCAGATTGATGATTGCAGCCATGAAATTAAAAGACGCTTACTCCTTGGAAGGAAAGTTATGACCAACCTAGATAAAATATTCAAAAGCCAAGATGTTACTTTGCCAACAAGAGTCCATCTAGTCAAGGCAATGCTTTTTCCAGTGGTCATGTATGGATGTGAGAGTTGGACCGTGAAGAAAGCTGAGTGCCGAAGAATTGATGATTTTGAACTGTGGTGTTGGAGAAGACTGTTGAGAGTCCTTTGGACTACAAGGAGATCCAACCAGTCCATTCTGTAGGAGATCAGTCCTGGGTGTTCATTGGAAGGACTGATGCTGAAGCTGAAACATCACTACTTTGGCCACCTCATACAAAGAGTTGGCTCATTGGAAAAGAGCCTGATGCTCAGAGGGATTGGGGGCAGGAGGAGAAGGGGACAACAGAGGATGAGATGGCTGGATGTCATCACCGACTCAATGGACATGAGTCTGAGTGAACTCCCAGAGTTGGTGATGGACAGGGAGCCCTGGTGTGCTGCAGTTCATGGGGTCACAAAGAGTCGGAAACAGCTAAGCAACTCAACTGAACTGAACAGATGCTAATTTTGAAGATCAAAACACTGCCAATCTCCATATCAACATTATAATTTCTAAAGTACCTGGTATGTACAATAACAGCTGTAATTTACCAAGCCCCTAACATGTAGCAGATACTACACTCATTGCTTTTCATATATTCTCTTTAATCTAGAACACAGTCATAAAATAGAATTTTACTTCTTCCAATTGCAGGTTCTGTATTATTGAGAGATTAAAACTAACTTGCCCAGACATTCAAAGGGTGGTAAAGACAAAGTAAGAACCTGTGTGTGTCAAATACTATAGTCCTGCTTATCCTCTCCAGTGCACCCCCACTTCCAAGAGTGTAGCACTAGACTTCTTCCTGCTTCTCAAGCTTCCTGCTGCCTCAAGGTCTACACAGTTGCTGCTTCTTCTGATTAGAAATCTCATCTCCGATAATCGCTTTTCCCTTGCCACCATCAAATCTATGTTCAAATACTAGGCCTTGTCTGACCACGTTATTTAAAATTTCAAAACCAATCCCCCCAGTCAAACCAAGCACTCCCTCTGCTCTTCTGCTTTATTCTGTTCTGAAGCCTTGTTTTCATTGGACATATTGGGACATATTGCATACTTGAACTTCTTTCTCATGTTCATGGGCTTCCCAGGTGGTGCAGTGGTAAAGAACCGGCCTGCCTGTGAAGGTGATGCAAGGGGTGCTAGTTCAATCCCTGGGTCAGGAAGATCTCCTGGAGAAGCAAATGGCAATCCACTCCAGTATTCTTGCCTGGAAAATTCCGTGGACAGAGGAGCCTGGTTGGCTACAGTCCATGTGTTCACAAAGAGTCAGATATGACTGAACGCGCACACACATACACATACATACATTATGTTCATTGTGTCTTTCCCTGTTAGAAAGTACTTAGACGGGAACTTTGGTCAGGTTTTATTTGTTGCTATATCTTCTCCCCACCTGTGCCTAGAACAATGCCTTCACATAGTAAGTACTCAATAAAAATTTCAAACAGATGAATAACTGAATGATATAACAATACTTGGTGCTACACAAGATGCCTTTAGATGAAACAGAAACATTCCTAATTTAGTTAGTTCTTTTAATGGGTATTAGAAGAAGTTCAACTAGCACATCAAAACACGATTTTGAAGATACAGTAGTAGACACGACATGTTTCCTAAAACAACAACAACAACTTAAAATGCTCCATATCTTGGTTTGGTCATATATGTGTGTCATATGTACACATATGAAAATTTGCTGAGCAGTATACTTAAAATCAATTTATTTTACTATGTTATTCCTTAATTTTAAAAAAGGACATTCAAAATAGCAACAACAAAATATACGATAAAGAAAGCTAGTATAAATTAAAACATCATGTGTTTGATACTTTGGGCAGTAGTTGAAAAGTCAAGTCACAAATGATGGGGCATTGATAACCACTTTGCTGGATCCTGCTGCCTCTCAGAGAACTATTACTACTTCAATTTTGCAGGTCCTGAGTGATTCGGAGAATAAGTGGTATGTAATTACAGAGAAGTCTCTTATAGTATGGCAGGGCAATGGGAACTGATCCTTGAAGGATGGGCAGAGCCCAATAGATGAGATGCCACAGTGGCATTCAGGCTCTGGGGTAGATGTGGAAAGTCACTGTTTCAGAATCCAGCTCTTATGTCCAACTCGCTAAGTGCACCAGCAGGCCCCCAGAGGATAGGAGAATGCCAGCTCCTTTTCATGTCTGGCCAAATATCTCAGATCTGGATGCTGTACTTCCCACCTTCTCTACTCTGGAACTGGAGCCACAGGCAGCCCTGTAGAAGCCCCATTTGGATGTTGCAGTTTGTGGAAACTTCATCTGCTTATGAATTAAATGCTGCCTGCTTTAGCAGGGGAGCCCAGGGAAGAACACTCTGGTGGCCACACCATTTCGACCTCCAGGCATTGCAGAGAAAGCCAGAGAACATATAACAACCGTTAAGACAAAATAGCCATTGCATTCAATGTGCAAGACCAGACAGATTCTCTTTCTTATGACAGTTTCCCTTCTAAAGCACAGTGCCTCCTGGTTCACTATGGATGGGGCAGGAAGAGCTGCAGCAATACATGGGAACTGTAAGTGGGAGAGATTTGTTTTTGCCCTGCAAAATCATCAGCAGGAGCTGGCCTCAGCATGACACTTCATTTACACAGACCCATTCAAGGCTACCGAGTCAATGTCCTTGTGTTTAATTTACATGACAATAGGGAGTTATTGACAAAATCGCTATCTTCAAATTTTCCCTTGAGAATGTCTTAGTTTGTGGCCAATTAAAGCTAGATGCTCAGATTTGGCACCTGCCCAGATCCTCCAAATAGCTTTATGCTTTTCGTCTGCATTCTCACCAGGGGTGGAAACCTCTGGCAGGAACAGTGAGGAGTATAGTAATCACTGTCCAGAGGTTGCCAGTTCCTGCCACCACCTCCGCAGATGCGCTTTCTGTCCCATTGGTTTCCTTTCATCTCAAAAAAAAAAAAGAGAATGTGACTTTCAAATAGAGTTATGAAGAAAATGCAAACTCATCAAGAAAAAGGAGAGGGTGAGGAGACCAGTGGCACTTACAGTTACCTTATGACTCTCAGTTATTCAAGTTTCATTATTTGGAGGGAAAAAAAGCAATTTAGAGGGGAAAAAAGAAAACAGAGAGAGCAAGCATTTGGCCATTCTTTGTTTTAGCAAGAAATTCCTTTATTCTGACTCAAAGCAATTGCACTTGGATTGTAAATTCTTCAAAATTATGGGTGCTTTAAGGTCTCTGGCAAAGATTTCCAACCCGACTGATAGTCTGTTTACAGCATATCTAAGGGAGCTTTGTCATAACTGACCTGCAAACCACAAATTTGCTAGAACATGTGTCTTTCCAATGGAGTTTTGTTACTTAAAGCGCCAGGAAGCATCACTTATCACACTTGCCTGCATGAAGCCTGCCTCCAAGTTAGAATTGCCTGAGTACCTCCCCCACCCCAATCTTTCACATTTATCTCTTTCCCCCCAAACTTAAAGCTCATTGAGAACAAGGACAGGATGGCTGTGTCCATAATGGGCTCATCACGAGCCAGGAATAAGACCTGGTGTTGGGGCTGTTTCACAGAGGTAAGTGGTGATGGTACATTGTGGCTCTGATGGAGTTTTTATTAAGCCTCTTGTTGAACTTCCCTTGTGGTTCATATGGTAAAGAATCTGCCTACATTGCAGGAGACTTGGGCTTAAGCCCTGGGTTGGGAAGATTCACTGGAGAGGGGAATGGCCATGCACTCCAGTATACTTGCCTGGAAAATTCTATGGACAGAGGAGCCTGGTGGGCTACAGTCCATGGGATTGCAAAGAGGCAAGAGTTGGACATGACTGAGTGACTTTCACTTTCACTCTTGAACCAATCTTTGCAAAACATTCAGTTTGAACAGGAACCAGTGAATGTCAAGTCCATCAGTCATGTCAAGATTTAAAAAGATATCCCACCAAACTCAATATAGATAGCTGAAAATACAAGAAACTCAGTACTGAAATTCCCTTCACCTATTCACCATCGGTTGTATATTGTCACCCTGCTTATTTAACTTATATGCAGAGTACATCATGAGAAACACTGGGCTGGAAGAAGCACAAGCTGGAATCAAGATTGCCGGGAGAAATTTCAATAACCTCAGATATGCAGATGACACCACCCTTATGGCAGAAAGTGAAGAAAAACTAAAAAGCCTCTTGATGAAAGTGAAAGTAGAGAGTGAAAAAGTTGGCTTAAAGCTCAACATTCAGAAAACGAAGATCATGGCATCTGGTCCCATCACTTCATGGGAAATAGACGGGAAAACAGTGTAAACAGTGTCAGACTTGATTTTGGGGGGCTCCAAAATCACTGCAGATGGTGACTGCAGCCAGGAAATTAAAATATGCTTGCTCCTTGGAAGGAAAGTTATGACCAACCTAGATATCATATTGAAAAGCAGAGACATTACTTTGCCAGCAAAGGTCCGTCTAGTCAAGGCTATGGTTTTTCCAGTGGACATGTATGGATGTGAGAGTTGGACTGTGAAGAAGGCTGATTGCCGAAGAATTGATGTTTTTGAACTGTGGTGTTGGAGAAGACTCTTGAGAGTCCCTTGGACTGCAAGGAGATCCAACCAGTCCATTTTGAAGGAGACAAGCCCTGGGATTTCTTTGGAAGGAATGATGCTAAGGCTGAAACTGTAGTACTTTGGCCACCTGATGTGAAGAGTTGACTCATTGGAAAAGACTGATGCTGGGAGGGATTGTGGGCAGGAGGAGAAGGGGCTGACAGAGGATGAGATGGCTGGATGGCATCACTGACTTAATGGACGTGAGTCTGAGTGAACCCCAGGAGATGGTGATGGACAGGGAGGCCTGGCGTGCTGAGGTTCATGGGGTGGCAAAGAGTCAGACACGACTGAATGACTGAATTGAACTGATACACCGTCAAGCACTAGACCACTAGAATTAACTTTCAGAAATTCCTAGAAAAACCATTTTTCTTTGAACCTCACCTTCATTACCTTATGGGCTTCCCTGGTAGCTCAGCTGATGAAGAATCTGTCTGCAATTCCAGAGACCCAGGTTCAATCCCTTGGTTGGGAAGATACCCTGGAGAAAGGATAGGCTACCCACTCCAGTGTTCTTGGACTTCCCTTGTGGCTCACCTGGTAAAGAATCTGCCCCCAGTGTGGGAGACCTGGGTTTGATTCCTAGGTTGGGAAGATCCCTTGGAGAAGGGAAAGCGAACGCCCTCCAATCTCTGGCCTGGAGAATTCCATGGATGAGTTCATGGGGTCGCAAAGAGTCGTACACGACTGAGCAACTTTCACTTTCACTTTTCATTATCATACCTCTTTCCTCTTCATTTTAGTGTCTATACACCAAGTTATTTTGTGTATTTTGGCACTATTCTTTGTTATTATTCTCTAGTCATTTCATGCTATTGAGATGATCCCTATTAAAATGTGGTGTAAACCACAATGCACTCTCTGAAGGCATGTGAATTTTATTATTGAGCCTTGAATTAAAAGAATATGCTTTCTATTTCTTCATTATCCATCAGCATTAAAACAGTGCTGCACACAGAGCAGGATGACAGTAAACACTCCTGTTCTAAGTAGCCAGTCTTGGAAAGGAGGCAAAGTCAGCATTCAAAAGATCCAAGGGTTCCAGCAACTCCGCCTGTGGGCAGATTTGTTGATATGGTTTGGAGAGAAGTCTCTGGAGTTGACCAATCTGGGCACAAATTCTGAGGAAACCCCTTCCTGATTATGAACTTAGACAAGCTACTTAATATTAGTAAATTTTAGAAGTGAAGAGGGACTAAAAACCTCTTGATGAAAGTGAAACTGAAGAGTGAAAAAGTTGGCTTAAAGTTCAACATTCAGAAAACAAAAATAATGGCATCTGGTCCCATCACTTCATGGGACATAGATGGGGAAACAGTGTCAGACTTTATTTTGGGGGGCTCCAAAATCACTGCAGATGGTGACTGCAGCCAGGAAATTAAAAGACACTTACTCCTTGGAAGAAAAGTTATGACCAACCTAGATAGCATATTCAAAAGCAGAAACATTAGTTTGCCAACAAAGGTTCGTCTAGTCAAGGCTATGGTTTTTCCAGTGGTCATGTATGCAGGTAAGAGTTGGACTGTGAAGAAAGCTGAGTAATGAAGAACTGATGCTTTTGAAGTGTGGTGTTGGAGAAGACTCTTGAGAGTCCCTTGCACCGCAAGTAGATCCAACCAGTCCATATGTATGGATGTGAGAGTTGGACTGTGAAGAAGGCTGATTGCCGAAGAATTGATGTTTTTGAACTGTGGTGTTGGAGAAGACTCTTGAGAGTCCCTTGGACTGCAAGGAGATCCAACCAGTCCATTTTGAAGGAGACAAGCCCTGGGATTTCTTTGGAAGGAATGATGCTAAGGCTGAAACTGTAGTACTTTGGCCACCTGATGTGAAGAGTTGACTCATTGGAAAAGACTGATGCTGGGAGGGATTGTGGGCAGGAGGAGAAGGGGCTGACAGAGGATGAGATGGCTGGATGGCATCACTGACTTAATGGACGTGAGTCTGAGTGAACCCCAGGAGATGGTGATGGACAGGGAGGCCTGGCGTGCTGAGGTTCATGGGGTGGCAAAGAGTCAGACACGACTGAATGACTGAATTGAACTGATACACCGTCAAGCACTAGACCACTAGAATTAACTTTCAGAAATTCCTAGAAAAACCATTTTTCTTTGAACCTCACCTTCATTACCTTACGGGCTTCCCTGGTAGCTCAGCTGATGAAGAATCTGTCTGCAATTCCAGAGACCCAGGTTCAATCCCTTGGTTGGGAAGATACCCTGGAGAAAGGATAGGCTACCCACTCCAGTGTTCTTGGACTTCCCTTGTGGCTCACCTGGTAAAGAATCTGCCCCCAATGTGGGAGACCTGGGTTTGATTCCTAGGTTGGGAAGATCCCTTGGAGAAGGGAAAGCGAACGCCCTCCAATCTCTGGCCTGGAGAATTCCATGGATGAGTTCATGGGGTCGCAAAGAGTCGTACACGACTGAGCAACTTTCACTTTCACTTTTCATTATCATACCTCTTTCCTCTTCATTTTAGTGTCTATACACCAAGTTATTTTGTGTATTTTGGCACTATTCTTTGTTATTATTCTCTAGTCATTTCATGCTATTGAGATGATCCCTATTAAAATGTGGTGTAAACCACAATGCACTCTCTGAAGGCATGTGAATTTTATTATTGAGCCTTGAATTAAAAGAATATGCTTTCTATTTCTTCATTATCCATCAGCATTAAAACAGTGCTGCACACAGAGCAGGATGACAGTAAACACTCCTGTTCTAAGTAGCCAGTCTTGGAAAGGAGGCAAAGTCAGCATTCAAAAGATCCAAGGGTTCCAGCAACTCCGCCTGTGGGCAGATTTGTTGATATGGTTTGGAGAGAAGTCTCTGGAGTTGACCAATCTGGGCACAAATTCTGAGGAAACCCCTTCCTGATTATGAACTTAGACAAGCTACTTAATATTAGTAAATTTTAGAAGTGAAGAGGGACTAAAAACCTCTTGATGAAAGTGAAACTGAAGAGTGAAAAAGTTGGCTTAAAGTTCAACATTCAGAAAACAAAAATAATGGCATCTGGTCCCATCACTTCATGGGACATAGATGGGGAAACAGTGTCAGACTTTATTTTGGGGGGCTCCAAAATCACTGCAGATGGTGACTGCAGCCAGGAAATTAAAAGACACTTACTCCTTGGAAGAAAAGTTATGACCAACCTAGATAGCATATTCAAAAGCAGAAACATTAGTTTGCCAACAAAGGTTCGTCTAGTCAAGGCTATGGTTTTTCCAGTGGTCATGTATGCAGGTAAGAGTTGGACTGTGAAGAAAGCTGAGTAATGAAGAACTGATGCTTTTGAAGTGTGGTGTTGGAGAAGACTCTTGAGAGTCCCTTGCACCGCAAGTAGATCCAACCAGTCCATTCTAAAGGAGATCAGTCATGGGTGTTCATTGGAAGGACTGATGCTAAAGCTGAAACTCCAGTACTTTGGCCACCTGATGCAAAGAGCTGACTCATTGGAAAATACTCTGATGCTGAGAGGGATTGGGGGCAGGAGGAAAAGGGGACGACCGAGGATGAGATGGCTGAATGGCATCACGGACTTGATAGATGTGAGTTTGAATGAACTCTGGGAGATGGTGATGGACAGGGAAGCCTGGCGTGCTGCAATTCATAGGGTCGCAAAGAATCAGACACGACTGAGCGTCTGAACTGATCTGAACTGAAAGTGGGAACAATAAAAATGCCTGCCTCATGGTGTACTGTGACAATTTAAAAAAACAGTAGCTACTTCCTAGGAAATTTATAAGAAACAAATGCACTAAATTCTGTAAGGCACTCAATAAAGGACCCAGGAGATAGTAGGCACTCAGAAATGAGGTCAGAACTCTTACCATTATGGTTAGAGAAAAATATCACATGCTTCTATTGTCCCAGTGCTTACTCTGGAATGTTTTATCCCCTGTCATGTTGGTGAAAACTAAGGAAAATTGCAAATATGCCTTTTGCTCTCAGAGGGAAGTGGCAAATACACACTCCCTTCCACCCCATCTGCACATCCAAAGCAAGGTAAATCTCTCATGTTGCTTTCCCAACCAACCAGCGATCAAGAACTCTGCCCTCAAGTGGCAAAATATGTCCAGAAGAAATAGAGCATTATTTGTTAAGATATTCAGGGGGTCGAGGGGTGTCTCTGGTAAAGCTATTACAGGAGGCCCCATCCAGGTTCTAACTTGCAAGCAACACAAATCTTCCCTGCCAAGATCTAGCAGAAGAGGAATGGATGGATATTGGGGAGCCTGAGGGAGCACTGGAGAATCCAAAGGGCAGGCCTGGGAGACAGACAGACATGGGGAAGGAAACCCTCTGTAGCCAGGACCACAGTCAAGTCATCCCAGAGTCCACAGGATGAGAAACTCTGCCACTTCTGCCATCTTACCTGGAGGTCCCAGTGGGCACCATGGGCCCTTGTCAGCACTGGACAGATGCCACATCCCATCACTGAAGTTGCTGGAGAACAGACGGGACACTCCTACCACTGGGATCAGCTCCCTACTCTGCTTCTGTAACAGTGTGTCCAGATTCAAAGCAGAAGGGTACATACCACACCCTCACTTGACTCCCGAAAAGGCTCACTCTTTGAGGAATCCTCCCAAAATGAGGAGGTGACTTCCAAAGCTGAACAGACAAAAGATGGCAAATGTTTTCTACAAGTGATTGTTTTCCTGTTTTCTAATGTGTATATCTACACATATGTATGTGTACTCACTCTTCTGTACTCACACACAATAATAAATGTACTTTGATTTTCAAGGTACAACTTCTATTTTTAAAGTATTTTAAATCTTTTCCATACCTCATGCAAAAATGCAAAGCCTATGGAGTTTTCAAAGCCTAAAAAGGAGAAATTGTCAAAGGAACAGCTGAGAGCCCAGCACGTGAGGCACTGGGGGTGTATGTATATTCGGATTTTAAGATGTAGCGAGAACCAAATGACAAGAGACCAAATTGAAAAACGATGTTTGACACCTTTTTTCCTTCCCCTGCTCTGAAAGCAAGGGGATATCTAATTGCTTCTGTTTCCTCCAATAATAATCCCATAAATAACAAAAAAGGCCTAGTGTGGCTCGATTCCCTCAGTATCAGATAACTATCTTGACTGTTTATGCAGTCAATGCATTAATTTTAGCACGGGTTGGCTTTTTCCTTCTTTGAAAGGAGCCTCGGACAAATCCTCTTTGAGCTTTGCATTGAGCTCGGCTTTGCAGCCAAAATAAATTAGTCAAGTCTAGAACTTTGTTTTCAGAGTTTGTCAAGTTCTTTCCAGTGAAATTTTTCCTCCCGTTCCAGATGCGGTGGTTTTCTTGACTCCAGCTTCTATTTTCCTGGCACATGAAAATGCCAACATCTCCTTCGGGACACTTTGTGGAAAGCCAGAGGAAGGTGGACACAGCTAGTCTGCTCAAATGTGACCCTGACACGTGATTTAATATTGGTGTCTCGGCATCTCTGGCTGAATCACTGCATAGACACATTAGCTTCTCAGCATCCTTTGTTCTGATAACAGCTCTTTTGCTAACTTGGTTTATTTTATGTTCTGCATGGACAGAGTTAGGCGAAGCACTGGGGCAAATTGGGAATTACTCTATTACAGTCAAAATATCCAGATTATTGCACAAATGTTCATTTGAGGCTTGAGCTATTCAAGGAATGGTCTCAATTTTCCACTTCTCCACGTGTAACACAGACAGAAGCATAGACACGGCCAACAAGACCAGCACCCCACTCAGCCAACCCTGAGCGATGTCTTAGCTACAAGACTGGTTTGCAGTATGTAATAAAATATACAATCTCGCTGCATCAAAATATGACCCCTGTGTTCTTGCATTAATATGACCAATTATCCAAAAGTGTGTAAATAAATTTTGATTTCTCTATGCTCCTGTTAAAATTTCAGAGGCAATATTTTCTTCCACTGGGACATATACAAAATATAACTTGAGATGAAGTAAATTATTAAAGAGCATTGGTGAATTTATTCAAAGAGCAAATGTCTTTGAAGTCTAGCCTTTTCCCGTTTAATATGCTGTAGCTTTTAAATGTGGTTTATTGTACATGCATTTTATAAATTTATATAAATATATGTATATAAATAGATACATATTTGTCAGCTTTTGACTTTCACAGTTTTCTTTTTGAACTGTTTCTGTTTTGATATCCTGAATCTACATTATTTTTATCATTAAGCTAGAATGTTAATTTTTATACTCTTTGAGGTTTCAGGATTGTAACTTGGGCACCACCACCTGCAAGCCTTTTAGGAGGTGTCATGGGTACTCTTCCCAACATTTTATTAATAATAGATAGGAAAATAAATGCTGCTCACCAAACTGTCTGAAGTCAACACCTACATCATCCAAAATGAGACTAAGTCAGTTCTAATGGATTTTACAGCATTGCCAAGTAACTATATATTTTTTCAACCTCAGTGTATCCGGTTTCTTTTCTCTCCAGGCTTTAGCTTTTGAAGCCATAATTCAGCTCCCTTCTTTGTGTCCTAGTCTCCTCATCTGTACTGTGAGGAGGGGAGACTCAATGATTGTGGAATTATCTTTCATTTACACAAGCTTTGTTGTTATTGTGTGTTGTTCAATAACTAAATCGTGTCCAACTTATTGTGACCCCATGGACTGCAGTATGCTAGGCTTTCCTGACCTTCACTATCTCCCGGAGTTTGCTCAAATTCATGTCCATGGAGTTAGTGATGCTATTTAATCATCTCATCCTCTGCTGCCCTCTTCTTTCCTTCAGTCTTTCCCGACATCGGGGTCTTTTCCACAAGCTTATACCTTGGGAATTTCTCTGAGGTTTTTGTTTTTTCTTCTATGAAAGAAACAAGATATCTCCATATATAAAGTGATATCATATAGTAGTTGTACTCTGACTTAACTTCATTTAGCCTGATGCCCTCCAGGTTCATCCATGCTGTTCCAAATGATAGGGTTTTCTTCTTTCTCTGGGCTGAGTAATATTCCACTGCTATTTATACCACATTCTCTTCATTCCTTCATCCATTGATGGATAAATACTGCATGACACCATTTACATGTATAATCTTTTTAAAAAGTCAGGCTCAGAGAAACTGAGGGTAGAAAAATGGTTGAAAGGCATGAGGGAAATAGAGAGAGGTTGGCACAAGGGTACAAACTTCCAGCTATAAGATGAATGAGGTCTGAGGGTGTTTACTAATGTAAAACATGATGACTATAGTTGATGACACTGTATTATATAAATAAAAATTGCTAAAAGAGTAAAACTGAAAGGCTCTTACCAAAGAAAGACAAATATGTGAGGTGATGGATTTGTTAATTAACTAGATGGGGTTAATCCTTTCACAATGGATACATTCATCAAATCACTGCAATGTACACTGTACATATCATCTAATTTTTTCAATTATACAGTAAGGCTGAAATTAAATTTTTTTAAGTTTTAAAAGAAAAGAATGCTGAACTACGTGGGATTTCTTAGTTTCTGTTTAATTGCTGTGAAAGTAATAAATGCTAATTTTTAAAAATCAGTGGTACAATATCTCATGAAACAAAATGGTACAGTTTCTCCTCATTTCTCCTCATTTCTCTTGTTTTATCCACTCTCCAACCTATCCCCTAGTGATAAACACTGTTCAAATTTCTTTTATCATTTTGAACATTTCTGGGCTTATTCAGACATTTATATTGTACTTTAAAAACGCAAATGAAAGTATACAGTGTTTTTTTTTAATAAAATTTGGGGTACACCTTGCCCTGACAATACATAAAGGCACATCTCCTTTTAATCAGCTATAATAGAGGTCTGTTTCACAATTTGCATAACTGATTTAGCACATCTTCTATTGGAACTAGTTAAGTTATTGTTGTGGTCTGAATGTCTGTCCCTCCCAAATTCATATATTGAAAACCTAATGCCCAAGATGCCCAAGGTATTAGGAACTGGGGCCTCTAGAAGGTGATTAGGTCATGAGAGAGCCCTCTTGAATGAGATGAATAGATGATTTTTTTTTAAGGCCTCCCTGAAGGTCCAGGGGCTAAGACTCCACACTCCTAATGCAGCGAGGGGCCTATGTTCAATCCCTGACCAGGGAACTAGATCCCATATGAGGCAACTGAGTTCACATTCTGCAACTAAAGATCCTGTGGGCTACAGCTAAGACCAGGAGTAGCCAAATAAATACTTTTTTAAAAAGGCCTCAGGGAGCTAGCTAGCCCCTCTGCCACTTCAGGATACAATAAGTCTGTGATGCAAAAGGGACCCCTCACTTCACCAGGCCAGAACACTGACCTTGGATTTGCAGCTCCTAGAACGGTAAGAAATAAATCTTTATTGTTTGTAAGCCACCCTGTCTGTGATATTTGTTATCGCAGCCTGAATAGACTAAAACAACTGTTTATTTTTTTACCAGAAATAGATGATTTCTAAAATTCCTTTCAGTGTTAAGATTCTATAGTCACACATCTATTGACTAGCTTCCTGCACTTCCTACATTCATTCAGCAAATATTTATGGGGACATATCACGTGGCAGAAACTAGTTTTCACAGCTCCATATGAATGGATTATGAATAAGTGACGTGAACATGCTGTGTTCAGTGCATTCCCCATATGCAAGCAGCCTTAAGTTGCAGTGGATGCCTTCTCAGCAGTACCCAGGACAGCAAACAATGGATAAGAAGGAGTACTCAGAAGTCACAGCAACCCTCAGTTGACTCTGGATGGGTGGGCATGTATTATTTTCTTGAAGAAGTATGCTCTGGACCTTCTGTAATCCTCCATCTAATGGCTAAACATCTGAACTTGCTCCACCAAAATAGCCCAAAAACATTAATTTTGCCACCAGGCCTACTTGCTAAAAACTGACTCTGTAAGAGTGTGGCTCGGTGGAAATCTGCCTGTAATGCTAGAGACATAGGAGATGTAAGCTCAGTCCCTGGGTCAGGAAGATTCTCTGGAGAAAGAAATGGCAACCCACTCCAGTATTCTTGCCTGTAGAATCCCATGGACAGAGGTGCCTGGTGGGTTACAGTCCATAGGGTCTCAAGAGTCAGACATGAATTAACAATTAAACCACCACCACCAGGATTATATGTGTTCAAAGAGCTTGTCCTTTAGACAATATGTATTTTATTCAATATGTATTTTATTCTTCTCACACACTAGTAGAAGGTGATATTGGCATAGGGATACCATCATCATTAGTAAAAATAAGATATTCTTGGGACTTCCCTGATGATCCAGCGGCTGGGAGTCTGCATTCCCAAAATTGTGGGCTCAGGATCCATCCCTGATAGATCCCACATGCCACAACTAAAGACCCCACATGCCACAACAAAGATCAAAGATCCTGTGTGCTGCAGCTTAAGACCCGGCACGGCCAACTAAATAAAAATAAATATTAAAAAAATTAAGCTATGGGATTCGTTGGGAGTCCTGATTCAGTCTGGGTCAGAGAAGTCTTTGGAAAAAAAAAAGAATATGATATTCTTAATTCTTAATTCAAATTATTAGGAAGAGTAAGACATATCTATTACATATTTGCTGCTCCTTCTGTAGCAGTACCAAGTGTTTTACATACATTTTCTCTAATCCTTAGACCTCTCCTGCAAGATTGATAACAATGTCCCCATTGAACAGCAGAGGAGAAGTAGGGAAGTCAAGATTCCTCCATAGACTATTTCTCCCTAAGTTGCCCTAGTGCCACTTGGAAATGCCAGACAAGCTTTTGGTAAAATCTTAGCTAGAGATTTAAAAAAAAAAAAAAAGCCAGAGGGCTTTAGATAAGGGAGAGACCTCAGAAAAGATCCTTGGTTAGATTAATATTTAATATTCTTTGAAAACTATTAAACCACCACCCAACCAACCAACCTCATCCCCTGAAACCTCATGCCCCCATCCAACCTCATGCCCCTGAAACTCCCTTGGGTTGAGCTATCCTCATCACTGCTTCAGTTTGTGATTTGAAACCTTAGTCTTCAGGCAGCTGGTTTTCCCTGTAGTTTCGTTTTACAGTCACTGAGCAACTCTTTGCTGTAAGAAGTGAAGACTTTCCCTCTGCCAACCCAATTACACAGCAGCATCGCGCATAGTCCTCTGATGTAAATGCATCTTTCTACATGCCAGTCAACACTTAATTATCCACCTGAAGATTATCTATGTCAGAACTGTCTCCTGCTAATTTTTAATCCCCAAATGAGTTTCTCTTGCTGCCCAGGGTGGCCTTTCCTGACAGCCGTGAGTGTCTGTCCAGAAAGTGATGCTAATATTGACAATAAATTGCATAAGATCTAATTAAAGGATGTGAATCTGCTGCCCAAAAATTCAAAAAATTAAAAATATGATCCTTCCTGAGGCCAAATAAGAGATGATTCGGGGATTATCTGTTGTGTTGGATTTTCTGCACTGCCACGCCCTCCCTCTGGCATGTAGAATTGAGAACTGGCTGCCCAACATGTTTTCAATGACTGTTTTTGGAGTGAAGCTATTGATGAGCAAGACTGTTGTCATAGCACATGTCAAACTTGGTAATTATCATGTTTTCTTACAATAAGTTCTACAGCTGCTCTTCTATGGTTCATTTATCTCTAAAACTTGGGAAATAATTGCTTTTGGTCAGGAATTTACAAGAACAAAACCAACTATGCTGGTGCAAATGATTAGATTCTCTGTGTTTTCTAGTAATCAAATCATAACTTGAAGGGAATTTTAGGTCTTCTCCAGCCATTCCCAGCTACTCTTTTATAAGCTCACTATGTAATGAATAGAACCGGATGTTTAATGCTAAATTGCCCCAACCCCTCCATGAGAGAATGTTCTGGTAAAGACAAAAATCATCTGCACAGTGCCAGTGCAAATTCCCCAGATTTTTGACCTTGCTTTTTCTAAAGATGCTGCTAAGTTGCTTCAGTCGTGTCCGACTCTGTGTGACCCCAGAGATGGCAGCCCACCAGGCTTCGCTGTCCCTGGGATTTTTCAGGCAAAAGTACTGGAGTGGGGTACCATTGCCTTCTCCAATGCATGAAAGTGAAAAGTGAAAGTGAAGTCACTGAGTCACGTCCAACTCTCAGCAACCCCATGGACTGCAGCCTACCAGGCTCCTCCTTCCATGGGAGTTTCCAGGCAAGAGTACTGGCGTGGAGTGCCATTGCCTTAAATAAACCTAAACTGTTCTAGCTCAAGATGAAATTCTCAGGTACTTGAAAGTGGTAAATATCTCATAGACCCATCAAACAAAGACATGCCTTGCAACACTGTCAGAGCTTCTTAACAAAAAGAGAGATGTTTGGGTCTTTGTGAAAGAAGCACGTAACCCAGAGCAACCAGTAAATGCCAGGTTTCATTGATAGTTCTTGTGCAATCTTTAGGCCAAGTACAAAGCTTGTACTCTATCTTATAGTGTTTAGGCTACCTTGAAATTGCTTTTTCTCTTAAAATGTGGAGTTAAATTGATGCCCTCCTCAAGTGTTTCACAGTATTTACACTATAGTTTCCCATACCACCTGGTGAACAGCCTCATTTACCACCTAGGGATATGAAAACCTGAAGTTATGAAACAGAGATAGTAAAAAAAAAAAAGACTCCTTTCTAATGATGCAGTTTCAGATATCAGTTTGAGCAACAAGGGGGATACTGCCAGATCTCAAGATGCACTCACACACAGGTGCCAGCATTCTCATTTCCTTGTTCTCAGCTGTAAGAAAGGCAAGATTTCTGATTGTTCCTTTTACTGAAGACTGTCCAGAGGACCATAAGGATCCAGGATGCATTTGGAACCTGATCTGAGGATCAGAAGACATCTCTAAACCAAAGTGATTTCACATCATCTGATCTATCTCAAGCAGAGAATTTTTCAGTATTGAGTTGTCCTAAAGATGATTTAATTCATCACTTTTCCCTATATAGTTATAAACTAAGCTCAAGGCAGAGGAACCAAAGATCAAATTGCCAACATCTGCTGTTTTATAGAAAAAGCAAGAGAGTTCCAGAAAAACACCTATTTCTGCTTTATTGACTATGCCAAAGCCTTTGACTGTGTGGATCACAATAAACTGTGGATATGTTCAAGCTGGTTTTAGAAAAGGCAGAGGAACCAGAGATCAAATTGCCAACATCTGCTGGATCATCAAAAAAGCAAGAGAGTTCCAGAAAAACATCTATTTCTGCTTTATTGACTATGCCAAAGCCTTTGACTGTGTGGATCACAATAAACTGTGGAAAATTCTTCAAGAGATGGGAATACCAGACCACCTGACCTGCCTCTTGAGAAACCTGTATGCAGGTCAGGAAGCAAGTTAGAACTGGACATGGAACAACAGACTGGTTCCAAATAGGAAAAAGAGTACATTAAGGTTATATATTGTCACCCTGCTTATTTAAATAGGAAAAGGAGTACATCAAGGCTGTATATCGTCACCCTGCTTATTTAACTTTTATGTAGAATACATCATGAGAAATGCTGGACTAGAAGAAGTGCAAGACAGAATCAAGATGGCCGGGAGAAATATCAGTAACCTCAGATATGCAGATGACACCACCCTTATGGCAGAAAGTGAAGAGGAACTAAAAAACCTCATGATGAAAGTGAAAGAGGAGAGTGAAAATGTTGGCTTAAAGCCCAACATTCAGAAAACAAAGATCATGGCATCTGGTCCCATCACTTCATGGGATATGAATGGGGAAACAGTGGAAACAGTATCAGACTTTATTTTGGGGGGGCTCCGAAATCACTGCAGACAGTGACTGCAGCCATGAAATTAAAAGATGCTTACCCCTTGGAAGGAAAGTTATGACCCACCTAGACAGCGTATTCAAAAGCAGAGACATTACTTTGCCGACTAAGGTCCATGTAGTCAAGGCTATGGTTTTTCCAGTGGTCAGGTATGGATGTGAGAGATGGACTGTGAAGAAGGCTGAGCCCCGAAGGATTGATGTTTTTTAGCTGTGGTTGGAGAAGACTCTTGAGAGTCCCTTGGACTTCAGGGAGATCCAACCAGTCCATCCTAAAAGAGATCAGTCCTGCGTGTTCTTTGGAAGGACTGATGCTAAAGCTGAAACTCCAGTACTTTGGCCACCTCATGCGAAGAGTTGACTCATTGGAAAAGTCTCTGATGCTGGGAGGGACTGGAGCAGGAGGAGAAGGGGACAATCGAGGATGAGATGACTGGATGGCATCACTGCCTTGATGGATGTGAGTTTGGGTGAACTCCAGGAGTTGGTGATGGACATGGATGCCTGGTGTGCTGCGATTCATGGGGTCGCAAAGAGTCGGACACGGCTGAGTAACTGAACTGAACTGAACATTTCCTAATGTTACCAAACCAAACCTGGATCCACTTGCCCACAGATAGTGAAGCTAATCTGCTGACACCAGGTTGTGGTGAAGGAAGGTGCAGTGGAGCAAGGAGTCCAGGCAACTAGTGCTTAAAAGGCCCAAACTTCCTGAAGGCTTTCAGGGAAAGGTTTTTAAGGACAGTGTGAGAGTGGGGAGTTATGGTGTGGGTGGTCAGCTCATGGACATTCTTCTGCCTGGACAGTCTTCTGATTAGTGGTGAGGTAACTGGGAGTCAAGAAAACCTTCCAGGTCCAGCGGGTCTGGGGTTCTGGGATCTCCTCCATGCTTGTTGGCGGTATACAGTTCACTCTTTCCACCTGGTGGATGTTTCAGTATCTGCAAAACAGCCAAGGGCATGGCTCAGAGTATTAGCTATAATCCTAGAGGAGGAGCTAAAGTTCTTTGACTTCGTTTAATGGCTAAACAACTATTATTAATATTTTACTTGATTGACCGTTTTCCTTTCTTTCTACATTTTCTCACTTCTCTGATTAAATGTACTCTTTCGAAATTCAGAGAAGGCCTAGGAAGCTAGAGTTTTTCTACAAATAAGAGGCAGTTGGAGGACATGGGGTGAGGTTCTTTTCCATGAAGGACCCATAGTATCCTGCTCAGTTACTCCTAATAGCATTCATTGCCCAGTCTCACCTTTTCTTTGATTAATACCAGTGGAAGATGTTGAACTCTGCCTTGTTCCTGTGATCTTAGAAAACAGCAAACTGGAACATACTTGTCTGCTTGCCCCCAAACTCTTGTGTTTCAGAAGCAGCTTACTGCAAAAAAATCAAAAACAAAAATCAAAAAACCACCCTTTCCCACATGACTTAGATAAGAGGTACAGATGCCCCCTTGTTCACCCATAACAAAGCTAGACACAGTCCCCCAAATTCCTCTTCACCTCACAACTGATTAGCTGAACTGTTTGTCCCCAGTGATCAACTGGAAAAAAACAGGTTCATTAACCAAGCTGCGGGTAAGCTTCTCCCCTTCTCCCAGGGCCATTGACTAAAGTCAGCACACAGAGTCTGATTAGTTCCCCCTTGTGAGAATGGTCTTTGGGGTAAAGCATTCTCTGATCTGCTATCTGATTATGCCACCCTTTCACTCCCACTTGCCCATATCAGGTTCTTCCCAGCCATGTTCACACCTTCTTATAAAAGAAAAACTTTTTTTGCCTAATTTCCACCATGCTTGCAATTGTTATGGCCAAAGAGTCTCCATGTCTCAATAGTCCACCTCCATCTCCTGCAGGAGTTATTCACCCCTCAGTTTCTTGCAGTAATTCTTTCAAGTCAAGTCTCTCCTGGCTATGTCCAGATATTTTTTTCATTATTATTTGACACATTCCAGGAGACAAGAGGGGGATGCAGTGGTCATTAAGTGAAAGGAAGGAAGACTTGAGCATTACCAAGAGGTTGAAATGACCCACTGAAGACACTGAGGAATTCTTGTGAGGCTCTGTGGAGTGTGTAAATACTACTGTGGGAAATTTGAAACAGAAACACCTCTCTGCAAAGATGTTCAAAGACTTCCTTCAGAGATTTGGATAAATCAATTTGGTAACTTGGTAACGAGGAATCAGGACTAAGGCTCAATTGCATAGAGGCTGGTGTGACTGCCTAACAAAGATTAATTTTTACCATGGGGTGATCACATGACCAGAACTGAACTTATTTGTAAGTGGACATGGGCACATCTATTTGTAAGTGGATTTCTTTGCAAGATGGTGCTCTGAAAATTTTGCTCTCTGCGAGAGTGAGAGGCTAAAGAGACCAATGCGTGGTCCACATACCTTCTATGTTGTACACATCTGAAGCTTACAACCCTAACTGGATACCAGCAGCTGAAGTTTTACTTCTAATCTCTACAACTCTGCCTTTGCAGTTTATAAGCTACCAAATAATTTTGCTCAAAAAGTTACCCTTTAAATAATTTAAATATGGTGACAGTAAGTGTACAGGAGGAAGAATTTCTAAGAGTAACTGATAACTACAGAAAATATAAATGGCCAATAATATTCATACAGGTATATTTTTATATATGCACCTAAACATATAGTAGAAAATTAAAAAAAAAACTTTTGTCTGCTTCATATACTGAGTCTGCAAATTATGTATTTGACTATTGACTCCAAGCATGACAAATTATATTCAATTGTGAGAGGCCAGTGGAGCATTTCTGAAAAGAGAAGGAATTCAAAATTTTCATTTGTGGCTTATCCATTCCTAAATAGGTGTCACTTTTGTATAATGAAGAGTAAATTATATATGTGTGATTGTTTAATGACATAGTTACTCATATCTCAATTTGCTGCATTTATTTTTTAAAGGGTCACCTTTTCTCTAAAGACTTTACGATCCCCCTACCCATGTAGAATTGATCACTCTCGTTTTTTATGTCCCTGTTTTACCATCAACATACTTCTCTTATAGAACCTGTAACAGTTTATTATCCTTACTAATTTACAGGCCTCTATCCATTCCTCACACACTGTACATCCCTTGGGGCCTAGATCCTATCTTCTTAGTGTTTGAATCTACATTTCCTGGCTTATACTAGATGTTTAAATAAATGGCCTGAATAAATCAATGAATATTGGCTCATGTTTTTTTAAACAAGGAATAAAAACAAAAACAAAAACTGTTTGCTTCAAGTACTCTTTAAAAGACAAAAAATCATGTCTAAGTCCCTTGGTGGCCTTGTTGGAAATTATTTAAGCCCTTTCTGGGAGATCTTTCAGGTTTTCTTGAGTGCTTGATTAGGCTAGATGATGTAGGTAAACTGCACAGAGGAAGGCAATATTTGGTCAGTGTAATTCAAATGTGAATGGAAGGTCTCATGAGCTTTGGGACCTTGCCAAGGTGTTATAAGACTTACAGGCTTGAAGGCGGTCTGCTATGATATCACCTGCTATTAGCACCCACACTGTGCCTGTACAAACCCCTGCTGCTGATTTGCAGCTTGGCCAGTGACAGTCAATTAATACAGCAATAACTTGCTCAGTAAATTTTTATCTTAGCTCCCAGGGCCCTATTCCTCGTGTTTCTCCATGTGCCACTTTATTGCCTTTCTGGTCTTTAATTTGAATTTACTCCAGATTAGAGTTCTGCGTTTCCTCCAGCATCTTGTCTGCTCCATTGTGGATCTCATTCAAATGTGTCCTCTAACAGTTTCTTTTTCAGTTCTTGTTCTTTGAACAGCTTTTAGTATCTTTTGCAAATGTCTGAGTTGATTCCTTTGCTCAACTTCTTTCTCTCCCTGGTTCATCTACATGTATGATAGTGGATCTTTTTACAGACTAGAGAACTGACCCTCCATTTCAGATGCTAGTGAGCATTGACTTAAGCATTAGGGTGTCACCTCGGACCCTCCAAACAGGTGACTCAGAGAATCAGGGTTCTAATAATAGTACTAATGTAAAGATGAACAGCAGTATTACTTTATGTGCAGAAACTCCACTTAAAAATACCCACATGTAGTTAAAAAAAAAAAAAGTGCTATTAAGTGGAATTGTTTCATCCGTCCTAAAGGTCTTTTACTTGTTCTTTTTCTCCAGTACTTTGATTTACAGTTTGCGACATCCAGAATTTTTTGCTTCTCTGTGGCTTTTGTTTACATGCCGAACCCATCTAGAGGGAAGCCTATTGTATGGAATGGCACATATAGATAATTCTTCCATTTCTAGGGATACATCCATTCAGCCTCAACTGTGTCTTTGAGCCTCCATTTCTGCAATAGAATGGTTCCATATTCTCATACTTACTATCCGAGCATGAATGGGTATAGCTGGTAGATAACTTGGGTATACTTTAGTCAAACCAACTGCCAGTGAGAGCTATATGTCTCTGAGGAAAGGGCTTACAATACCACATATTCCCAAATCTTAGTAAATCAGAACCATTGGTAAATAATAATGATGTGCACGTATGCTCAGTTACTTAGTTCTGTCTGACTCTTTGGACGCTATGGATTGTAGCCCACTGGGCTCCATGTCCATGGAATTTTCGAAGAGAGTATTGGAATGGGTTGCTATTTCCTTTTTCAGGGTGTCTTCCTGATCCAGGGGTTGAACCCATGTCTCCTGTGGCTTTCACATTGACAGGTGGATTCTTTACCACTGTGCAACATTAAGACTTGGCAATTGCCTACAAGTTACTGCTCTCCAGGCACCTAAGTATTTTAAATATTTTTAACTATTTCCTAAAATGATCAACTCTCTTTTCTTTTGTTCAGTTGCTTGGTTGTGTCCAACTCTTTGTAAGGACATGGCAGCAGACCAGGCTTTCCTGTCCGTCAGCAACTCCCGGAGCCTGCTCAAACTCATGTCCATTTAGTCAGTGATGCCATCTAACCATCTGATCCTCTGTTGTCCCCTTCTCCTCCTGCTTTCAGTCTTTCTCAGCATCAGGGTCTTATTTTCTAATGAGCTGCCTCATCACATCAGGTGGCCAGAGTGTTGGAGCTTCAGCTTCAGCATTAGTCCTTCCAGTGAATATCCAGTAATGATTTCCTTTAGGATTGACTAAAGGAATCGATTGGTTTGATCTCCTGCAGTCCAAGGGACTCTCAAGAGTCTTCTCCAATACCACAGTCCAAAAGCATCAATTCTTCAGCATTTAGCCTTCTTTATGGTCCAACTGTCATATCCGTACATGACTACTGGAAAAACCATAGCTTTGACTAGATGGACCTTTGTTGGCAAAGTAATGTCTCAGCTTTTAATATTCTGTCTAGATTTGTCATAACTTTTCTTCCAAGGAGCAAGTGTCTTTTAATATCATGGCTGTAGTTACCATCTGCAGTGATTTTGGAGCCCAAGAAAATCAAGTCTGTCACTGTTTCCATTATTTCCTGATCTATTTGCCATGAAGTAATGGGACCACTGACAAAATGTGATCCACTAGAAAAGGGAATGGCAAACCACTTCGGTATTCTTGCCTTGAGAACTGCATGAACAGTATGAAAAAGCAAAAGATAGGACACTAAAAGATGAACTCCCCAGGTTGGTAGGTATGCTACTGGAGATCAGTGGAGAAATAACTCCAGAAAGAATGAAGAGATGGAGCCAAAGCAAAAACAACACCCAGCTGTGGATGAGACTGGTGATGGAAGCAAGGTCCAATGCTGTAAAGAGCAATATTGCATAGGAACCTGGAATGTTAGGTCCATTAACTGAGGCAAATTGGAAGTGGTCAAACAGGAGATGGCAAGAATGAACATTGACATTTTAGGAATCAGAGAACTAAAATGGACTGGGATGGGTGAATTTAACTCAGTTGACCAAAAGATCTTCATGACCCAGATAATCATGATGATGTGATCACTAATCTAGAGCCAGACATTCTGGACCACCTGACCTGCCTCTTGAGAAATCTGTATGTAGATCAGGAAGCAACAGTTAGAACTGGACATGAAATAGTAGACTTGTTCCAAATAGGAAGATAATTACATCAAAGTTGTAGATTGTCACCCTGCTTATTTAACTTCTGTGCAGAGTACATCATGAGAAATGCTGGGCTTGAAGAAGCACAAGCTGGAATCAAGATTGCTGGGAGAAATATCAATAACCTCAGATATGCAGATGATACCACCCTTATGGCAGAAAGTGAAGAGGAACTAAAAAGCCTCTTGATGAAAGTGAAAGAGGAGAATGAAAAAGTTGGCTTAAAGCTCAACATTCAGAAAACTTAGATCATAGCGTCTGGTCCCTTCACTTCATGGGAAATAGATGGGGAAACATTGGACAGGTGGGGAAACAGTGTCAGACTTTATTTTGGGGGTCTCCAAAATAACTGTAGATGGTGACTGCAGCCATGAAATTAAAGGATGCTAACTTCTTGGCAGGAAAGTTATGACCAGCCTAGACAGCATATTAAGAAGCAGAGACAGAACTTTGCCAACAAAGGTCCATCTAGTCAAGGATATGGTTTTTCCAGTAGTCATGTATAGATGTGAGAGTTGGACTGTAAAGAGTTCTGAGCTCTGGAAAATTGATGCTTTTGGACTGTGGTGTTGGAGAAGACTCTTGAGAGTCCCTTGGACTGCAAAGAGATCCAACCAGTCCATCCTAAAGGAAATCAGTCCTGAATATTCATTGGAATATTCAGTATACTGAATACTCAATATACTGATATTGAAGCTGAAACTCCTGTACTTTGGCCACCTGATGTGAAGAGCTGAGTCATTTGAAAAGACCCTGATGCTGGAGATGATTGAAGACAGGAGGAGAACGGGACAACAGAGGATGAGGTGGTTGTATGGCATCACCAGCGCAATGGACATCAGTTTGAATAATCTCTGGGACTGAGTTTTTGACAGGGAGGCCTGGCGTGCTGTAGTCATTGGGTCACAAGATTCAGACATGACTGAGCTACTGAACTGAACTGACTGAATGGAACTAGAAGCCAGGATCTTCTTTTTTTTTAACGTTGAGTTTTAAGCCAGCTTTTTCACGTTCCTCTTCCAGCTTCATCAAGGTGCTCTTTAGTTCCTCTTCACTTTCTGACCAACTCTTTGGATATCATTATAATTCCATTTTGGAAGATGGGAAATTGGAAAGATATCCTGCCTAACGTCACATAGCTAGTGACAGTGTTAGGAATTGAACCCAGGAGGTTTAGTACCCACATTCCTGTTATGTCTAGCTACTTATAGTCTTGCCTTTACTTCTAGTCTTCCTCTGCTTTCTTCAAAAATCTGGATAAGAGCTATTTTATGATCCCTAGACCAAGCTCTTAGGGAAATCTTATTACTTTCAGTCTGGTAAACTGAACCCCTTGCCCTGATGATTCATGAACGTGTTTACTGGTAGCGCATTCCATTCAGGAAATTCCAAATTTAGTGATAATTTGTAGAAAAGTAAGTTGAGACATCCAGTTCAGTGTCACGTGCTTCCCCTTGTAGGCCAAACTGGATGACTTTGTATAAAAAACCTCACCTTATATTTGAGCTGTAGTCTTCACATATTGCTATTGTTGACACAGAATTTAACATCTATCATAACCCCAGATTAAATACCATTCTTGATATAATTTAAAATGAATTTCTGTATAAGATGTAGCAAACTAAAACAAATCTGTCTCTTCTTTCCTACTTGGACTACAAGATGCAGATCACATAGATTTTTGTGATCCAAAAATTATAATTTGGTTGTATTTGAACCTCCACCATGTCTGTTTCGGACCCTTAAAAATTAATGGAAAAGAGGATTCCAACTTTGTTAAAACCTTAGAAGCCCCACCAAATAGTTATTGGAACTGCTATTCTTCAACTGCAGCTCTCTCTCTTTATCCAGGAACTCTTAGACTTTACTGGCCTTCAATAAATTCAGCTTAATGAGGAGCCATAATCTGGCACAGACTTTGGAAGTTAGCAAAGGCAAACTGAGCATTATTGATTCCTTGCAATACCTTTGAAAAGCCTCTTTTGGGTCATCAGATACATCTTGAGTTCTCATTTGTCTGTCTGTCCTTGGACAACAGAATAATCTCATATGCATACAGATTGTAAGAAGTGCTAATGTGTAGTATCTCGGAGATCTCTCTTCAAAAGTATGTTCCATTAGACGTTTCCCTCTTGTTTTCAAAGATCTGTGAGGAATGAAAACTGGTAATAATCTAAAACTTAGTATGTTTTAAAGAACTACAGATGTAATTAATTGTTTAAGGTAGAATTTCTTTTACCCTAGAAACCTTGTCCTTGTCCTCAATCAACCACATATACTTTCTTAATGGTGTTCATGGGCATCTGAACCTTTATTGTTGCAGTTGTTTTAAATGATTTCACTTGAAATTAGTGCCTTAACACATTTTAGTTCACAAAGAAATCTGCACTGTAAAGAAAGTAAGAGCTGTAATAATAAGAGGGCCAGTAGACTTAAAGATAAATTAAAACAATATTTTCCAAAATAATCATAAATTTATTGGTTCTTTTATGTAATAAAATTTTTTGTTTACAAAAAATCTAACTCAAAGCATCAATTGACCTTTTTCTTTTGTTTCCTTTTTGTGTCTAAAGTAGGAAAAATATAAGGAAAGTTTATATTCTGTGCTTTAATCAGAAAATGGTTAAATATATATCAGATATATAAGGATCCATCTCAATCTCCTGAACTATTTATAACCCTGCTTTCATATTTATACTACTATGAAGTATTCATGTTTAGAATAATGACTCCAAAATCAGATAGAGATAAATAGATAAAATAATTCAGGGAGAAAATACTGATTCTCTGTTTAAAAAAAAATTATTTATTTTGTTTATAGCTACACTAGGTCTTTGTTGCTGCACACGGGCCTTTTCCTGTTGTGGCGAGGGGAGGCTACTTCTGGTTGCAGGGTGCCGGTTTCTCATTGCAATGGTTTCTCTTGTGGAGGATGGGATCAAGGCACGTGGGCTTCAGCGGTTGCTGTGCATGGGCTCAGCTGCTGTGACTCACAGACTCTAGAGCACTGGCTCAATGGTTGTGGACATGGGCTCAGTTGTCCTTCCGCATATCATATCTTCCCGGGCTAGGGTTGGAAGCCATGACCCCTGTGTTGGCAGGAAAATTTTTTATTATTGAGCAACTGGGGAAGCCCTGATATTCTCTTACTTGCTAGATTATATATTGGGTTCTAAGAATACAAAACAAGTAAGACACAGTGTTATTCACATGGAAGAAGCTATCCCAAAATGTCAGCATAAGGAATAAGAGGGGAAGCGATCCTCTAGATAAATCCTGGCTTTTGCTGGATGGTAGGCAGATTTAAATGTTCCATCCCCATGCGAAAAATTATTTCTTTCTCCCTCCTACTACTTCTGGTATCAATGTCTTTGTGAAATGGTTAAATAAATTTGTAGAGAAAAGAAGTACAAAGACCAGTAGAGTAGGGAAGCAGAATATTAAAGAGAAGAAACTGCATATGGAATAATTATCCAAAATCTCCAGATAGCTAAAAACATCTAGTTAAAAAAAAATATATCTAGTTTAAAAACATGTCTATTTTTCTATATATTGACATGATAATATGGTGACATTGAGAATGAAAACTTTGATATTACTAGTTTTAAACACCCCATCTTTGAAAATTTGGTAAACCTACTTTTCTGTGCTCACTGTATAGTCTTTTCAGACTGTTCAACATTCAAATAAGTAAAAGTAATGTTATGAATGAGAGTCCTGTTTAAATGCTCTCATGTACAACTAGAGCTTTAGTCCTAGGCAGGTTATCATCAGTGAATTTGTCTCTCATATTTTGATTTTAATTTTAGGTGTGAAAATGTTTTTTCTCTCTTTTGACAACATTAAGATTACTATGAGTTTTTAGGAATAATAATAAACCCAATGGAGGGAAAATATTTTCTATGAACAGATGGCTTTTGATATATCAAGGTTTTGCCATTTATTTTAGTGCTTAAAATAAACATTATTTATAAGACCACTTACATTTTGATGTTACTTAATGAGGAATATGCATCATTGATTTGACTAGCTTAAGAGGTCATTTAGAACTTGCCCGTTAACAAGCTGTAATCTGCTGAGCATGCAGTGACTTTGTTTAAAATTATCTATTCAGAGCTGATCAATGACAATAATTGTTTTATACCTATCACTTTTGAAAGTTGCTAATTACTTTGAAGGACATGAACACCAGCCCTTTTTTGGGAAACTGTAACCCACTCACCTTGAAATTAAGAAAAACATTATCAAAAATAATCTTGCCTCTTGAAAATATTTTGTTTTTTAAAAAATTAAAAGTCTGTTAACTAGTACTGGGATATCAACAGGAAATTTAGGCAAAATTTAAGATGATATTTGTTCCTATAGTAAGAGTTATAGTGGAACCCCATCTATATTATATCTTGTATCAACTGTTGTTCAGTCAGTAAGTCGTGTCTGACTCTTTTTGACCCCATGGACTGCAGCATGCCAGGCTTCACTGTTCTCTACCATCTCCTGGTATTTGCTCAAACTCATGTCCATTAAATAAATATTGGTTAAACTGGACTCCCTCTAATGTAAAAAAAAAATACAATGCATATTAAATGAAAGAACATGTACACTTTCTTTTTGTACAGTGCATTCATCAGATGTTTTAGTGGAAAGAGCCTGGTCTCTGGAATAAGACAGAGCAGAGTTTGTATCCCAGTTCTGCCACTGACTGCTTTACTGGTGATGCTTAACCTCAGTTTCTTTATTTTTAGCATGGAGATCGTGCCCTATTCACAAGGATACAATGAAAATTAAGGCAGTTGGCATAGTATCTGGAAAGGAATTGCAGTGTGATTTGGGGTGGATGTCTAGGGACTTAGGGCATTATGAGACTCTCTGAGAGTGCATTTGTGGGCTTATGGATGTGGTTGGTGCTGTTTCTTGTGGTTGCTCCCTGAGGAGTGGAAAGGAGTCCATCCCACGGGCTTCTTTTAGTTCTCTGGCTATTGGCACAGATTTTTCAGCCAGCTGCAGACTCTGCCCTTTCAGGTTCTCTCCAAGTGAAGCCCTTTCAGCTTCTCCCCGCTACTCTGCCATGACCTAAACATAAACCACCATCTTTCCTTCTTAGGACTTCAGCATGCATCTTTTATGTTTTCTGACACATCTAATCTTATTTAGAATTTAATGGTGTTTCTATGTAGTAGGTAGTCCACCCCTTAACACTGTTTGATATCCTAATATTTTTCCATGCTTCCTGAGTCATTTCTATTGCTGATGATGGATAGTCTATCAGCGCTTTTATTTGTAAGTATTCCTGTGTTTAATATAATTATTACTGTATATGCAATAAAAGTAAGCTGAGATTCATGTGAAGCCATCCAACCAGCTATTAATGTATAACCTCAGGCATTTATTTAAGCTCTCTAAGCATCAATTTCCTCTTCTATCAAAGAAAGCTAATGATAATCTCCACCTCAGAATAATACTGTAATGATTAAGTTAAATAAGCCAGGAAAATAGTCATTATTTGCATGTATGATTTATATATGTATATGTATTCCAGTAGATTATTCTTTTTCATTAGGAAAATGCTTTTTGTATCAATCCCTCCCATTTCTTTGCCAGCCATAATATGATGTTTGTCAAATTAGAGGAATGTAGTTTCCAAACTGGGCTTCCTTGGTGGCTCAGACGGTAAAATAGAACTCTAGAAAAATTAATTTTTCTTAATGTAGAGAATAAAGCTCTAAAATAGGATCATTTGAAAAATATTTAGAAAGGCACTGTTATGCTAACATTGTTACGCTAGCTTGTTACTCTACTTAGTTTTACTTTCCAGAACTAATTTCTCTATTTAATTGTTCTTACAGTATGAACAATAAGTGGTTTAGCATGTCTTCAATTATTTTAGTCATTCTTATACTAGGCGGTTGACTAACATTTATTCAAAGTCTTTACATTTAATATTTCAGATTGTAAAATACTTTTTAACTGGCCATATTTTAAAACAGAGAAAATTAGGGGATCGCAATTCAAGTAAGACATTTTTTCCCTGTTTATTCATATAGATCCAGCATTCAAGTTATAAAGATTTTAAATTCAACATATTTAGCTTAAAAACCTTAGGCTTTTCAGATAAAACTTATGGACTAAAGTTCAGTCTCTTATTAGTCACTTTTTCCTATGGGGGGAAAAATAAGATGTTTAAAGAAGATCTGTGTTCCTAGCCCAGCTAACTGTGCAAAACATTGGAAGGACTTCATATCCAAAGAAAATTGTTCATCATGTGTATTATTCAGTCACTAAGTCGTGTCCAACTCTGTGACCCCATGGAGTGCAGCACACCAGGCTTCCCTGTCCTTCATTATCTTCCAGAGTTTGCTTAAGCTCATGTCCATGGAGTCGGTGATGCCATCCAACCATCTCATCCTCTGTCACCTGCTTCTCCTCCTGCCCTCAATCTTTCCCAGCAACAAGGTCTTTTCCAATCAGTTGGCTCTTTGTATCAGGTGGCCAAAATATTGGAGTGTGTGAATAATTTATAAATATATGCAAATTACTTGAAATTTTTAAAGAATGAAGTTGAGTCTTTATGCAAGGCTAAGTCAACATTTTTTTCTAATTTTTTCTATTTCTTCTTCTACGCCTTTAAAGAAGTTGAGGTATTTTGTACTATAGACTTAGGGTTTTCCACAAAATTAGGATCTACATATTAAAAGTTTTGTTTTGAGTTTTTCTAATAGCAATTATATTAGCAAACATAAAGCTTAAAGTGATTGATTTTTCTTATGATTACTGGGGCTTTGAAGACATTTTGTAGCCCATTTAATAAGTATGTTCTTTAGACACCAACATTCCTCTTATCTAAAAAACTAGATACTTTAAACAAATATTTGTTCATTGAAAATTACAGTTCCCCTTGTTCACAGTTCTGTACTGCAGTGGTTTAGAGAACAGGCCCCCTGAAGTTCTAATTTGATTCTTAAATCCGTCACTAATAGCTGTATAATTATGGGAAAACTGTACAATTATACTAGCTGTATAATTATGGGAAAACTGAATATTTTCCTTTTAGCAGTTTCTCATCTATAAATAAGGTGAAGAGAGTACTTATCTCATTGTTGTTCATTCGCTCAGTCATGTCTGACTCGTTTCAACCTCATGGACTGTAACCTGCCAGGCTCCTCTGCCCATGGGATTCTCCAGGCAAGAATACTGGAGTGGGTTGCCATTTCCTTCTCTATTTATCTCATAGGAATGGTCTAAAGATTAAATGCATAAATACAAGCAAAATCCTTAGAATAGTGCCCCACATATAATAATAACTCAATAAATGTTAAATATTGTCATTGTTTAGTTCAGTTCAGTCTGACTCTGCAACCCCATGGACTGAAGCACACCAGGCCTCCCTGTCCATTGCCAACTCCCAGAGTTTACACAAACTCATGTCCATTGATTGGGTGATGCCATCCAACCATTTCAACCTCTGTCGTCCCCTTCTCCTCCTGCCTTCAATCATCCCCAGCATCCTGGTTTTTTCCAATGAGTCAGTTCTTTGCATCAGATAGCCAAAGAGTTGGAGTTTCAGCTTCAGCATCAGTCCTTCCAATGAATATTCAGTAATGATTTCCTTTAGGATGATCTGTTTGGATCTCCTTGCAATCCAAGGGACTCTCAAGAGTCTTCTCCAACACCACAGCTCAAAAGCATCAATTCTTCTCCGCTCAGCTTTCTTTACAGTCCAACTCTCACATCCATACATGACTACTGGAAAAACCATAGCTTTGACTAGACAGATCTTTGATGGCAAAGTAATGTCTCTGCTTTTTAATATGCTGTCTAGGTTGGTCATAGCTTTTCTTCCAAGGAGCAAGTGTGTTTTAATGTCATGGCTGCATTCACCATCTGCAGTGATTTAGTTAAAGAAGAATTAAAATGTGATGATGAAGATACAGGAGAGGGCAATGGCAACCCACTTCAGTACTCTTGCCTGGAAAATCCCATGGACGGAAGAGCCTGGTAGGCTGCAGTCCATGGGGTTACACGGAGTCAGACATGACTGAAGCAACTTAGCAGCAGATGAAGGTACAAGAAAACATTTTCTTTAAAGATTTTGATACAACTGTATTTTAAAAGTCCATTAAAAACATTGATTTCAATGAGACAAAATACAGTCTTCCAACCAGTTGGTTATTAAAAAAATAAAAAATCCATCTGGTGAGGAAGTGGAAGTGGTAGGAATCACTAAAGCAAATTTTTGATCTTTCAATAGTTAATTTCACACTTAGTATTTTTAAAACCACTATAAATGTTATAAAAAAATTATAGTAACCTTGAGTATGTTTTTGTCTTTATAATATTTTATTATAAATCTATGAGTAAACTTATATTTGCAACTATATATACTGTTATTGGAAAAGGAAATGGCAACCCATTCCATTATTCTTGCCTGGAAATCCCATGGACAGAGGAGCCTGATGGACTACAGTCCATGGGGTCGAAAAAGAAACACAACTAGCAACTACACAACAAACTGTTACCTTTGTGTGTGTGCTTCTCAGTCATGGCTGACTCTTTGTGACTCCATGGACTGCAGCTCACCAGGCTCCTCTGTCTATGGGGATTCTCCAGGCAAGAATACTGGAGGGGGTTGTCATGCACTTCTCCAGGGGATCTTCTCAACCCAGGGATTGAGCCCAGGTCTCCCGCACTGCAGGTGGATTCTTCACAGTCTAAGCCACGAGAGAAGCCCAGCAATACTGGAGTGGGGAGCCTTATCTCCTCTCCAGGAGGTCTCCCCAACCCAGGATCTGAATCGGGGTCTCTCAGCTTGCAGACAGATTCTTTACAATAGTAGAAAAGCCTAAGAATTTATTTGATAAGATTTAATCATCATCCATCATTAACCTGTTTTGAAAGACTATTAATTTTTTTTCTAAAAATGTTCACTAACATATTTTTATCTTTTTATTTACGTCAATAGATTCAGAGGCGATGGCGGGGGTATAAGATCCGGAAATACTGCTTTAATTATTATTATTTGAAGGAGTACCTGAAAGCTGTTTCTGAGACCAATGATGCGATTAGGTGAGTAGTATGATCACCAGTCCACTAGGGACAGTTTTAGAAAGGTTACTCTGTGGGTGTGGATCATTATCAGGAATAGTTTCTTTAAAGCTAAGTGATATTTTAAGCACACATTTATTGATAAGATAGAGATGTTTTTTCTTTTTATCTTATCCATTTATGGCTGTTGTATTTTTAAATATCTTGTACTTTTGACTGTAAATTACATGTCTATGTATATAGCAGGCCTGTCTTGTACTATGCAAATAGCTTAGTTTCAGTAAAATTACCTCATTTCGAAATGGATTTATCCGTAAATAATTACATAGATGAAGCCTTATGTACGACAATCCTCAAAACATGTTCAGTGTCAAGAACTTGCCTCTCAAAGAAGAAAATATTACGGAACACATTAAAATGGACTGCTTTACTGTCAGTTTTCATTTCTTTAAGCACATAGAAAACACTTGAATTTAGGCCTTAGGATGATGTCTTCTATAGATTTTAAATTATTGCAACACTGTTCAATCATCTTTACCAAAGTTTTGTGTAGTAAGTTTTCACATTTCTTAAAAAATAGCCAGTCTTTTCTTCTTATAATATTGTTCCATTCTAGTAACTTAGAAGTGACATAGGTTTATAATAGATTTAGGCAAAAAGAAAATAGTAATGAATGATAGTTGGCCTTTATGTAATAGTTTTACTTTCAGTTTTCACATACATTATCTCATTTTACTCTTAATATTTTTTAAACTAGAGAAAACAGTCAATATTAAGTTGTTAAGACAAAGATGTTGTTTGATACCTTACAGTCGTATATATCATAAGAAAAATCTGGAAGCTCTCTTCCCAAATTTTAACTTTCTCCATATATGTGGGTATAAAAGGGTCTGGTCTTTGGAGATTAAGTATGGGGAATTTGTAAAATTGATAACTTTGGAAGCAACAGTAAAGATTTGGGAAGGTTGGAATAGGGTTTAGTTAATGAGAGAAGTTGGAAGACTCAGACACATGTGGGCCACAGGGACTGATGTATCATTTCTTCCTGTGTGTGTGAGTCGCTCAGTCATGTCCAACTCTTTGTGACCCCACTGACTGTAGCCTGCCAGGCTCCTCTGTCTGTGGAATTCTCTAGGCAAGAATACTGAAGTAGGTTGCCATTCCCTTCTCTAGGTATCTTTCCCATGCAGGAATTGAATCCAGGTCTCCTGCATTGCAGGTGGATTCTTGACTGCCTGAGCCACCAGGGAAGCCCCTTAATTTCTAAGAAGTCCAGATTCTAGAGATGAGCTGGCTCTCTGTAAATGGCATACTTGAGCTTGTCAGGAGGAAAGAGCTAGTGGAAAATGCAAGAGGGAGAATTTGAGCAGGACTGGGCCTGAATGAGGCAAGGGGAAGTTCTTAAGGCACCAGGATTAAGGAGGCATTTACTGTCAAAGTCATGAGGTGCCAACCTTGCACTTTCTCAACCCTGTAAGTGTATCCTTAAATGTTGTATTTTTGAAGCAGGTCTTGTCTGCTTCACACAAGTCCTATCCCTGAATGGGAGAAGATCCTCAAAGAGACAAATATGTGAAAGGTGGTTTTAGAAAGGCCTGTTTCTTCTGTTCAGTAGGTATTTCAGTTTATCCTTATTTTGTTCCTCATTTTAGAGAGAATGTCTCTAGTCACTAGAGAGTCTGGTGCATCCATGCTGGCAGTTTAGTTTAAGCTCATATTCTGTATCATAATACTGACTGACTTATTCTTTTATTTCTACCTTCGTTATTGTCGTTCAGTTACCAAGTCGTGTCTGGCTCTTTGTGACTCCATGGACTGTGGTACCCCAGACCTCTTTGTCCTCCACCATCTCTCTGTCCCTCACCATTTCTACTTTAGAGGCCACATGTTTTAGGTGTATATTTTCCATCAGTGATCAGTTTCCTAATCATTTACCCCCTCTTTGTTCTTCTATTTATTGATAGAATATTTATAGTTTCTTTGTTGTTACTGTCATCATTGTTATTTTTATCTGGAAATGGGTATTGTAAAAAGATGGTGTAGGGGAAGGGCCAAGACCATGCTCTAGGAAGGGTGAGAGGTCCCTGTGGCTCACAGTACGGCCCTACATGATAATATATATGTGTCTCTGTGTATGTACACTGGCTCAGCTTTTTTGTTCATTTTAAGTTGACAGTGATTGGGAGTTATAGGCCTGCTGGTTGCTTTTAGACTCTCCTTTCTTAGAGATCTGTGGCATAGATGGCATTCCTGTGCATCTCATCACTTAGTCCTACCTCCTCTGCTTGTCTCTGGTATAGTTCATGGAATTAGTCATAGCCGCACTTTGCTCCACAGTCTTGTTCTCTTGAGCAAGGTGGGCAGTGCTATTTTTCTCATCAGGATATGCCACCTGGTCTTAAGCATTTTGCACCTGGCACATCTGTCTGATGTCTGCATCTTTAAGTATCTTATCTCTATAATATTTCCAATCCTGGATGAATTTTCGCTGTTCTTGGTGGCACTTCTTCATATATATATGTATTATTACAAGTGCTCCCTGATTTCATTGATGATAAAATTGTATTTTGTATTTCTTATTGCCTTTTTTATTTTATAGAAGTTTAAGAGAGAAGTGAGTAGAGCTAATCTTACTCTATCTCAAAGTTGAAAATATATAGCTAACTTTTTATTGTAAATCACCGTATTTTCCTTTCTGTTACATCAATAATTTTATAAATGCAGTAAAAATGTGGCATTGTGTAGAACAGAGGAACGCCCATGGCAGAAGTGTTTGGTGTAGGTCACTACGCCAGTGGAATGGAAGCTGGTGATTCAGGTTGCTTCTCAGAGGCCCTGAAGTTTGTGTAGAAATTATGATATTAATACATGACTTTTGACTGAGGTTAGTTCATGGAGCATGATGGAAGAATTGGGTAGGGATAAATATAGAAGGGACCATACCACACTAGGGCATTTTAGACCACATTTAAGATTGGAGTGGACTTCCTTTTTAAGAAGAGCAGTGGCATGATTATAACTGTGTTTTGGCATGCACGTTCAATTGCATTGTTCATAATACACTTAAATAGTATGGTAAGTTTAAAATCACGAACCAGGATATTAATTTTGCTGAGAGAAAGTTTTCTTCTTTTTCACAGAAGAATATACAACATTTGGGGTGGGGGGTGGGGGTGGGGTTGTAACTTTATTTCATTGAAAATCACTGGAACCAGAACTTTACCCTTTCCTTCACAACAAATTCCACCTGAAGCAACTTAAAACAGTACACATTCATGACCTCATCATTTTGTCCAGCAGGGGACTTTACTCCAGGCCTCAGCTCTTATGAGGTAACCCTCTTATTCCCAGCCAGAGCTGGGGTCTCATATGGAGGTTCAACTGGGGGATGATCCACTTCTAAGTTCACTCACATGGGCCTCAATTCCTTTGCCTTCTGGCCACTGGCATCCCTCTGTTTCTTGCTCTGTGGACCTCTCTCTCCACAGGACAGCTTATAACTTGGAAATTGGCTTCCCTCAGAGCAAGTGAACAAGAGAACAGGAAATAGCCAAGATGAGAGGCACACTCTTTTGATAACCTAATGTCAGAAGGGACGTCTCATCACTTTCGCTGTGTTCCTGTTCATTTAAACCAAGAGACTAGTTCATCCCACTCGAGGAGGAGGACTGCATAAGGGATGAATTCCAGAATGGGGACTGTAGGGCGCCACTTTAGAGGATGCTTTCCATGTACAGCGACTTGCATGTGTATTTGTTCAGTCAGCATACTGATTTTCAGCATTTGCCCAGGACAAAAGTTAGTTTACATTTACTTAGGGTAATATTTTTATGTGATGCATTTCAAGATTATATTTTAGATTTTGCTATTGCATCAAAGCAGTTATGATATAGCCCAATTACTTATACCAGCAAGCATTAAAATGTGTAGTTTCTGGATTTCAAATGCATTCCTCTGTTTTGGGGCAAGGTAAAATCATTTACGGAAAATAAATTGGTAAAATATAGTCTACATCAAAATATGTTTTGCATTTGAATTGTGTTACACAATTCAAGAGCAGACAACACTGGACTTCATCTGCTCTTTCGTTAGTAGAAATAGTTTAACTATTTTATAGTTAATAGTAAAAAAAAATAAATATATTTGTACATATACAAGAACATACTTTTATAACCAAGGTGGACCTATCACAAAGATAAATGGAATTGATTAATTTAAGGCTGAATTTGCATTTGGTAGACATATTTCTTTATAGTATCTAGCTGTATATGCAAAAATTGCCCCAGGTTATGAATGAGAAAATTACATAATAAAATTAAAAATTAGCAACTGAGTTACAGATTGGTAGCATTAATAAAACATTATTAACTTCAAGTGCAGAAACTGACTTTTTTTGAAATTCAAGCTAAAAATAATATATTTTCCCAACTTTAATGCTTCAGTGTACTTGTGATATAATAGTGCACAGCAGTAGGTCTGTTTTAAATATAAATTTGTGCTACATCAAAAGAAATTAGTTTTTCAGCATGTTGATTTTTTGAACTTTTTTGCTGTGTTCATTTCCTTGTTTCTGCTTTCTTTTATTCTGTCTTCACGTGGTTCTTTTTGGCTGGATGTTGAACCTACAAGAGTTATGTGTTGAGTCTCTTAAACTTCTCTGTCCCCTCCTTCACCCTGGGCCTCTGCCTCTCCCATTCTGTTTTTGTGAGAGACTTCCTTCCTACCCTTTCAATGAAATTTTGATGCATATTTTAGCCAGTTTTTTAACTTTCATGAAATATTTCTACTAGTATGATCATTTCTTTTTTGTAGCATTCTGTTTTAAGTAATAAAATATTGCATATTTCTCAGTTCTTATTTTATTAATAAAATATCTCATATTTCTCTAAAATACTGGGGTACATTGGGTCTTGGCAGGATGCAAAATTTACCTCAGGATTTATTCCTCACATAGTGTTAAAAATATAGCTCATTCATTTCATTGTACACAGAAACTAACACAATATTGAAAGCAACTATACCCCAATAAACCAAAAAGCAAGATTAAATCTCTCGAACAGCTAAAAATAAAGAAGAAGAAAAAGAGGGAACTTGCAGAGATGTGAACAGGGTGAAGGCTCAGAGAAGTCTTAGGCTCCAGAGTGCAACCGCAGTGAGACTTTGCTACTGCCAGGGTGGAAGAATTAAAGGAAGAAGTAGATTTAATGGTTATAGTGAGTGCCAAGGAGAAGTTTATAGCTCCTACCCCAGGCCATGACCTTTTTATTACTTGTAGAGAAATTCAGTTATTGCCAGGAATTCAGCTATTGCCTTTCCTCACCAAGAGGGAGAGAGAGAAATGAGGAAGAAATACCACTAACTTCTTCCTCCTGAACACTAGTGTTTTGTTAGACTAAACCCATCTGGAAGGACTTCCTTGGTTGTTCACTGGTTAAGACTCCGTGCTTCCAGTTCAGAGGGTGAGGGTTGAGTCCTTGGTTGGGGAAGTTCCACATGCCACATGGTACAGCCAAAGAAAACCCCAGAAACAAACAAACAACTTAAGCCATCTGGAAGCCTGCCAAAGTGATACAGTTTGCAGGATTTGGTCCCAGAGCAGGGCACAGAAGTATGTAGAATGGATTGGACGTGTGGCAGTGAAAAATAATCAGCACAGAGAATAATTCAAGTTCAGAGGTTCACTTTTACTCAGTCTCTGTGTTATTGATTTTCTCCAGGGTGTTTTTCTTTTAATTGGTTGTTTTCATCTTCTCTTCTATGTTGGAGCCTTTCTTTATGCAATTGGCGATCTCCCCCTGTTAGTTTACAGATGCTCATGGGAAACTGGAGTGTCAGTTTATGGACATACACATACAGATCTTGCTGATTGGCAGGCTTCAGCTGCTTTTACAAGGAAGCTCTCCCATTTCACTGTGGTATGGGGGTGGAGTGTTGCCCAAATGCCAGTGTGTAGAGGTCTTTCTTTTAGGCTAGAAAGAGGAGAGTGAAAAAGTTGGCTTAAAGCTCAACGTTCAGAAAACGAAGATCATGGCATCCGGTCCCATCACTTCATGGGAAATAGATGGGGAAATAATGTCAGACTTTATTTTGGGGGACTCCAAAATCACTGCAGATGGTGACTGCAGCCATGAAATTAAAAGATGCTTACTCCTTGGAAGAAGAGTTATGACCAATCTAGATAGCATATTCAAAAGCAGAGACATTACTTTGCCAACAAAGGTCCGTCTAGTCAAGGCTATGGTTTTTCCAGTAGTCTTGTATAGCTGTGAGAGTTGGACTGTGAAGAAAGCTGAGCGCCGAAGAACTGATGCTTTTGAACTGTGGTGTTGGAGAAGACTCTTGAGAGTCCCTTGGACTGCAAGGAGATCCAACCAGTTCATTCTGAAGGAGATCAGTCCTGGGATTTCTTTGGAAGGAATGATGCTAAAGCTGAAACTCCAGTACTTTGGCCACCTCATGCAAAGAGTTGACTCACTGGAAAAGACTTTGATGCTGGGAGGGATTGGGGGCAGGAGGAGAAGGGGACGACAGAAGATGAGATGGCTGGATGGCATCACTGACTCGATGAATGTGAATCTGAGTGAACTCTGGAAGTTGGTGATGGACAGGGAGGCCTGGCGTGCTGCAATTCATGGGGTCTCAAAGAGTCAGACATGACTGAGCGACTGAACTGAACTGAACTGAACTTTCCCCAAAGAAGAAATTTCTGATACTCTATCAAGGGAGACAAAGCTATAGCTGCATTTGAGTGAACTGTAGAAGAATGGCCTTGTACTTCACACCTGCTAATGTGGCTCAGACGGTAAAGCTTCTGTCTGCAATGCAGGAGACCTGAATTCGATCCCTGGGTTGGGAAGATCCCCTGGAGAAGGAAATGGCAGCCCACGTCAGTATTCTTGCTTGGAAAATCCCATGGATCATGGAGCCTGGTAGGTTACCATCCATGGGGTCGCAAAGAGTTGGACACGACTGAGTGACTTCACTTCAGTTCAGTGACCACTCTGAATCCTATGCCTTTTCTCTCATTTCTTCAGACAGCACACTTGATCCCTTACCTAGGACAGCAGTCTCCAGCCTTTCTGGCACCAGAGACCAATTTCTTGGAAGACAATTTTTCCAGGGATGGAGGTGCAAGTGATGAGGGAAGGGTAGTTCAGGTGGTAATGCAAGTGGTGGGAAGCAACAGATGAAGCTTCACCATTACTGGTCCATGGCCTGGGAGTTGGGGACCCCTGACCTAAGTGGTTGAAACCAGGATGCCACCATTCTCTGCACATACATGTTAAGAAAAACACATGAAAGTGTGTGACCATTGTGGCTGCGTACCTCAAGTTTCAGTTGCTAAATCATAGCAGAACTGAGTTGGGATTCTAGATCTCACAGCCTCATAAATGGTGTTCTTTTCAGTATATTATACTATTTAAATATACACAAAATGAATAAAATTATAGAAAAATCTTAGAAAAGTGTCTCAGTTTGACTATGTTTGATGCATAGTGTTTAATTCTGGATGCTGCTATGTATGTTGACTGTTGACCCAAAAATCTGCATCCAATAGAAAGCAACCAGGAATTTAAGGGTTTTAGAAATCATCAAGAGTTGGAGTTCTGAGACTAGAAAACATTATGTCTAAAGGAAGGCATAATGTCAGCCTATAAATTTTAAAGAACCGCCATGTACTACATTTATCAAAAGGGAAAAATTTAAGAAAAGTAGGTAGAAAGCTTGTGTGCTGCAATGAAGACCCAGCGCAGCCATAAATAAATAAATAAATAAAAATTATATGAAAATGAGTAAATTAGCATTCAACATGAAAAAGATATTTCCAATAATTAGGTGCTACTCAATAATAGGCTGACTTACTGACTTGTGAGATACAAAATATTCCAACAGAAGGATTCATCTTAAGTGTCAGGTGCACATTTGTGTAGAAAAAAATCTCTGCATTTGATGACAAGCTAGAAGATTCCCAATCTCCTTTTAAATCTGAGATCATTTGCTTCATATGATAAGAAATATGTTTAGAAGGAAACAAATCTATATATTTGCCACAAAACTCAAAGCACTTTTAATTCCATAAAAATGCTAGGGTAAAAATAAGACTAATCTATAG
>SJYC01109648.1:0-16768 GCA_006408675.1 Madoqua kirkii
TAATAGTGCTCTAACCTAACTATCATGAAATTTTAAAAAATATTTATAATACTAAAAGATACTTTTGAAATAACTTGAAGCATTAAGGTTGTTTTATATTCCCAGAGCTAGAAAATGTTGTCTCAGAATGGCAACACCTCCACAAATCTCTAGTTTTAGAGAAGAATGATTGAAGTATTTATCATTAATATGACCATTATTCTAATTTTAATATTATATTTAAGATTCTTATATTCATTGATCAGTCAGTCAGTTCACTCGCTCAGTCGTGTCTGATATTCACTGATACACTTACCAGAATGCCAGATTGGGTGGGAGATTCCCTGGTGGCTCAGATGGTAAAGCATCTGCCTGCAATGCGGGAGACCCGGGTTCAGTCCCTGGGTCGGGAAGATCCCCTGGAGAAGGAAATGGCAACCCACTCCAGTACTCATGCCTGGAAAATTCCGTGGATGGAGAAGCCTGGTGGGTTACAGTCCATGGGGTCACATAGAGTCAGAGAGGACTGAGCAACTTCACTTTCTTTCTAAGGCTATTAAAGCCTTATCAGCTTTTTCTGATCTAGGTGGGGCTGATGAAACAAGACATTGATGAGAGCACCCTCCAGTGCTTCCAAGGTTCCTAGGCTGCTCTTCCACGTTGGCATTAACTGGTCTGTTTTCTCGGTCCCCTTGGTTATTCAGGAATCCATACAGCCATATGCTTAACTGAGTTTATTACACTCTGACTTTCTGTCCTTGGTCCTTTGCTATCTTTTTGTGTGAACAACTTCCTGTTGAACTCTAAGAAATTCTCTTAGATCTTATTGACAGTTCCTCTCTCTCTTTATATTTCCTGTTAAACTGTCAGGGTTTGTTCCCACTGACGACAGTCACAATCCAGAATTAACAGTTTGCTGTTGTGTAGTATTTATATCAATATTTGTGTTAAATATTATCCATGTAATCTGCTGATTTGAATTTGTTTTCAAGGATAAAGCCAAAAAACAAAACCTTGAGTGATTTTTATAAATCTGCATCTAGTGTTTAGGAAACTGAATTCAGAAGATTTGAACATAGTTTCTCACCTTATGATGGTTATCTGTAAACCCCAGAATGGCCATCCTGATGGTCTTTAAGTGATCTGACTCTGGCAGGAAGTCATACAGAGTCTACAAGTGCATTATGCTACTGACAAAACGGAAGAACATTGAGATTGCCTAACCTTCTGCATCAGGGAAGCACAGGACTAGATTTCTACTACTGTGAAGTTGAAGGCTTTTTAAAACTAGTATGGCAGCACATTTTCAATTGTGCTTTAATTAACAGAGAACTACAAACATGAAGAAAATCAGCCTGTCCTTTCAGACCAATAACAAGTATAGGCCCCCAGAATCAAAGCCAGAACTCCTAAAGTGAAAATATCAGTTAAGGTAGTGTTGGTATTTGCACCCCTTTTGCTGTCACATATGGATTCTCCAGAACTTTCATCAACTTAATTAGAAAGTCAGAATTAATATTAAGTGGGGAAAATACTAATGAACACACTAAGAATCTGGAGTCTGTCTGTCTACTCTATCAGTATTCCATACATGCTTGATAATAATAACTTCCTCTTTAAAGACGTGTGCAGTGTAGACAAAAGTCATTATAACTGAGTAGCTGCTTAAATGTTGCAAACATAAGTGAAAGAAATACTTTATAAGATTCATCAAAAATTTCTGGCTATTGGTATATCATGCTGCTGCTGCTGCTAAGTCACTTCAGTTGTGTCCGACTCTGTGCGACCCCATAGACCGCAGCCTACCAGGCTCCCCCATCCCTGGAATTCTCCAGGCAAGAGTCATATTTATGTGTATTTAGTAAATAACAATAAGATCGACTGGAAAAGGTCAGTTTTCATTCTAATCCCAAACAAAAGCAATACCAAAGAATGCTCAAACTATGGCACAATTGCACTCGTCTCACACACTGGAGAAGGCAATGGCACCCCACTCCAGTACTCTTGCCTGGAAAATCCCAGGGACAGAGGAGACTGGTAGGCTGCAGTTCAGCAGGTTGCTAAGAGTTGGACACGACTGAGCGACTTCACTTTCACTTTACTCCTTGGAAGAAAAGGTTATCACCAACCTAGACAGCAAATTAAAAAGCAGAGACATTACTTTGCCAACAAAGGTCCGTATAGTCAAGGTTATGGGTTTTCCAGTGGTCATGTATGGATGTGAGAGTTGAACTATAAAGAAAGTTGAGCACCGAAGAATTGATGCTTTTGAACTGTGGTGTTTTGAACTGTGGGCTTCCCTGGTGGTGCAGAGGTTAAAGTGTCTGCCTGCAATATGGGAGACCTGGGTTCGATCCCTGGGTCAGGAAGTTCTCCTGGAGGAGGAAATGGCAACCCACTCCAGTATTATTGCCTAGAGAATCTCATGGATGGAGGAGCTTGGTGGGCTACAGTCCATGGGGTTGCAAAGAGTTGGACACGACTGAGCGACTTCACTTTCACTACTCATGTATGGATGTGAGAGTTGGATTATAAAGAAAGTTGAGTGCTGAAGAATTGATGCTTTTGAACTGTGGTGTTGGAGAAGACTCTTGAGAGTCCCTTGGACAACAAGGAGATCCAACCAGTCCATCCTAAAGGAAATCAGTCCTAAATATTCTTTGGAAAGACTGATACTGAAGCTGAAGCGCCAATACTTTGGCCACCTGATGAGAAGAACTGACTCATTGGAAAAGACCCTGATGCTGGGAAAAATTGAAGGCAGGAGGAGAAGGGGAAAACAGAGGATGAGATGATTGGGTGACATCACCAACTCAATGGACATGAGTTTGAGTGAACTCTGGGAGTTGGTGATGGACAGCAAGCCTGGCGTGTTATAGTCCGTGGGGTCACAAAGTTGGAAATGACTGAGTGGCTAAACTGAACTACTCTATTTTAAAGGTGAAACACTAAAACCCAAGGTTTTAGTAGGTTGGATAAGTTCATATGCCTAAGTAATGTGGATCTGGAAATTTGAACTCAGTCTTCTTTTTTTAAAACTCCTTTAAAAATATTTTAAATTTTTATTGGAATAGAATTGATTAACAATGTTGTGTTAGTCAGGTATAAAGTAAAGTGATTCTGATATATATATATATATATATATATATATATATATATGTCTGTTCTTTTTCAAATTCTTAGGTTATTACAGAGTATCGAACAGAGTTCCCTGTGCTATATAGTAAGTCCTTGTTGGTTATCTGTTTAAAACATAGCAGTGTGTACATGTCAGTCCCCAAATCCCTAGTCAAAACATTCTGCCTCTTTGTTCTTTTGAATTCTTACAAGTTATATCAGTTATATTTCAACTGTGCCATATAGCAGAACTAGGCTCACTTAAAATGTATTCTAAACTTCTTATAAACCACCTTCTCTCCTCTTGAGACTAAAAGACTAAAAACTCACTTTCTTAGACTTCCTTGCAGTGGAGGTACCATGTGGCTTGGTCATGACCAATGAAGTGAAGTGTTAAAAGTAACCAGTTAAAATGGCAATTTGACTATTGGAGGTAATTGCGTGTAAGATTAGAAACCATTATTATGTAGTGTGAAGTATTTTTCCAGAACCCGTCTAATCAACTGTGTGTGATAGATCAGTGGTCCCCAACCTTTTTTGGCACCAGGGACTGGTTTCTTTGAAGACAGTTTTTCCATGGACCAGGTAGGTGAGGATGGTTTGGGGATGATTCAAGTGCATTACAGTTATTATGCACTCTACTTCTATTATCATTATTACATTGTGACATATAATGAAATAATTTCACAACTCACTGCAATGCAAAATCAGTGGGAGCCCTGAGCTTGTTTTCTTGCAACTAGACAGTCCCATCCAGGGATGATGGGAGACAGGGACAGCTGCCCCCAGTGGTGGCATCACCGCCTCAGCTCCATCTCAGATCATCAGGCATTAGATTCTCACAAGGAACGCGCCACCTAGACCACTCTCATGTAAGTTCACAGCTTCTATGAGAATCTAATGCTGCCACTGATTTGACAGAAGGCAGTGCTCAGGCAGTAATGCAAGTGATGGGAAGCTACTGTAAATACAGATGCAGCTTCTTCACTTGCCTGCTGCTCACTCCTTGCTGTGCAGGCTGGTTGCTAACAGGCCATAGACCTGTACCATTCCGTGGCCTGGTGATTGGGGACCCCTGCTATAGATTATTAACAGTTGAGTCTTTGACATTAGCTGAGATAGGTGCATTTCAGAATATTGGTGTCTGCTGCCTCCTCTTAGCCTCTTTCAGCAAATTCATGTGAAAAACAAAACAACAAAAAAAAGGTGAACTTGGACTTGTAGTTAGCAGGCAATCTGTAAGCAGAGATAGAAGGTTAATACTGCTTTCCTAAGGGAAGTGCTCTTTGTACACAGTGTATATTTAATGAGAGTTTTATCATTTGGAACTTTGTGGTACTGAAAAATCCAGCTGCTTCCATATCTCAAACTGAAGTGTTTATAGGCAGTGGCTGTGAAGTTGAAGGGCTTCACAAGTGCTCAGTGGTAAAGAACCCTCCTGCCAATGCAGGAGACACAGGAGACGCACGTTTGATCCCTGGGTCAGGATGATCCTCTGGAGGAGGAGATAGCAATCAACTCTAGTATTTTTGCCTAGAGAATCCGATGGACAGAGGAGCCCGGCAGGCTATAGTCCATGGGACTGCAAAAGAGTCATATGCGACTGAGTGCAACATGAAGTTTAGGGGCATGGCTGGAGACAAATCTAAGGCTTGGCAAGTATGCGAGCTCAAGGCAAAGGTCAGACTGAGGATGTCATCTTGTCTGATAATGGCTGATAATTCAGACCAACCATCCTCAATGACATCTAAGCATCAAAGAACTATCAACACAGAAAATAACTGACTGGCCAAAAATAGGAGAAGATGAGATCTAAGTCTACACTCAGAAGTGCTCTCGCCTTAAAGGCACCTAATCTATTTGAAAGAACAACCTTTGGGCAGCCTTGCCTGATCAGGAGGAAACCGAATTCTAAGGGCCACCCAGTGTAGGAATTCCGATTAACTTCCTCCTATTCTTTCATTCAGAATCCCCCAAAGCGATAACCTTAAAGTAAGTAAGTAACATAGAAATAAATTAGCCTAATAAGAGATTTGAGGTCAAACTGCCATTTACCTGAATGATTCAAGAAACCTCAAGTCTTATATTTGAACTTAGGAGGTCCTAGACTAATAGTGACCCAAGACAGAAGCACATGAAAAGCCTCTTGGAGAGAAGACCCCATAATTGTAGGCCTAAAATTATTCTTACAAACCACTTTTTGAGTTCAGTGCCCTGCACAGTACCAGGGAGAAACAAGACACCACGAGAGAGAAATAGAAAAAGAAAAAAAAAAAAGGAAACCGAATCACAAAGTATTAGTGTGTCAAAATTGCGAGGATCAGACTAAATTAACCAAACCAAACCTTTAAAGAATAAAAGTTAGAAAAATTTGGCGGATTAGCAAACTGCCATCTTCCTGCCCAAATCTGTTGCTTTGGATGAATGAACACACTGGCTGCTGAAAGACTGTGTGGCCACAGAAGCCAGTATCTAAGACTATAAGTCCCTGGGCTTGAAAACTATGTATAGATAAGATCCTTGGTTGTGGTTATTTGTGCTTGGAAATGACCAGAAGCAAAAAACCCAAAGCCTACTCTGTTGTCAAGAGTATTTGTTTCTAGAAAAATCTCAGCCTGATCAGCTGCAGCATAGCTACCCTCAGGCAATCAGAAGGCCTGAACTTGCACAGCATGGTCATCCTGTCCAAAGCCCATCTCATTTGAAGTCATGGAAGATGCTGGACCAGAAACACTGTTTGTTTTCTCAAGAATCCACCCCTCAAACCGAAGCTGTGTAGCATATTTGATATTTGCTATGGGTCAGTAACAGTGGCTCAGAGGGTAAAGTGTCTGTCTACAATGCAGAAGAGCTGGGTTCAATCCCTGGGTCGGGAAGATTCCCCGAAGAAGGAAATGGAAACCCACTCCAGTACCCTTGCCTAGAAAATCTCATAGACAGAGGAGCCTGTGTCCATGGGGTTGCAAAGAGTTGGACGCGACTAAGTGACTTCACTTTCAGTAACTGCCATCTTTCCCCCTTTTTTCCAATGGGGAGTTTCTGTTTGGTTTATTCCTTTCCTCCTCCACTGTTGAGTGCTGGATGTATTGTAAGTGGATACTTTTAATATTAAGACGTAATAACTGATAAAAGTGGAGTAACATTAACAGGGTAAAAGATCATTGTAAAGGCAACAATAATAGAAGTTGCCATCTCTAGGCTTAAAGAAGGGTATTGTAAGAAGGAATGTTTCTGGAAGAGCCACCTTCCCCCATTAATGATGAGATTCATACTTCATTGGAGAGGATGAGGCAGCAGCCCACTCAACTGTGGAGTTTTCTGAGATGTCATCAATAAAGCAAGAGAGTTCCAGAAAAACATCTACTTCTGCTTTATTGACTGTGCCAAAGCCTTTGACTGTGTGGATCACAACAAACTGTGGAAAATTCTGAAAGAGATGGGAATACCAGACCACCTGACCTGCCTCTTGAGAAACCTATATGCAGGTGAGGAAGCAACAGTTAGAACTGCACATGGAACAACATACTGGTTCCAAAGAGGAAAAGGAGTACGTCAAGGCTGTATATTGTCACCTTGCTTATTTAACTTTTATGAAGAGTACGTTATGAGAAACTCTGGTCTGGAAGAAGCACAAGCTGGAATCAAGCTTGCCAGGAGAAATATCAATAACCTCAGATATGCAGATGACACCACCCTTATGGCAGAAAGTGAAGAGGAACTAAAAAGCCTCTTGATGAAAGTGAAAGAGGAGAGTGAAAAAGTTGGCTTAAAGCTCAACATTCAGAAAACGAAGATCATGGCATCGAGTCCCATCATTTCCTGGCAAATAGATGGGGAAACAGTGGCTGACTTTATTTTTCTGGCCTCCAAAATCACTGCAGATGGTGACTGCAGCCATGACATTAAAAGATGCTTGTTCTTTGGACAAAAAGTTATGACCAACCTAGACAGCATATTAAAAAGCAGAGACATTACTTTGCCAACCAGGGTCCATCTAGTCAACGCTATGGTTTTTCCAGTAGTCTTGTATGGATGTGAGAGTTGGACTATAAAGAAAGCTGAGTACCAAAGAATTGATGCTTTTGAACTATCATGTTAGAGAAGACTCTTGAGAGTCCCTTGGACTGCAAGGAGGTCCAACCAGTCCATCCTAAAGGAAATCAGTCCTGAATGTTCATCAGAAGGACTGATGCTGAAGCTGAAACTCCAGTACGTTGGCCACCTGATGTGAAGAACTGACTCAGTTGAAAAGCCCCTGATGCTGGAAATGATTGAAGGCGGGAAGAGAAAGGGATGACAGAGGATGAAATGGTTGGATGGCATCACCGGCTCAGTGGACAATGGACAAGGGAAGCCTTGCGTCTTGCGGTCCATGATATTGTGAAGTGTTGGATATGACTAAGCACCAGAACTGAACTGAGATATCACAGACCAGAGCTGTTTTGTAGTTGGTGGGCCAGGCCCAGATGAGCAGAACACTGCCCATTGCTTTGCTCATGGACGGGGACAGATAAGCTAAAGCCCACTAGAGGTTGGGCACCACTGGATGGGCACCATCATGCCCTGCATGGTGCTGGCAGTCATGCCAGGGTGCCAATGAAGCAGGTGTGTATTGGAACCAAGAAGAGAAACTCCTGCCTCTGCTATGCCTTGAAACAGCCATCCATTACTTTATTTTCAGGCTAATGGTGTGCTAGCAAGCAAAAAGAAAATGTTTATGGATCCAAAGAGCCAGTTTTACAAATCAAGCAAAGAATGATAGATTTCAAGCTGAGAGGCAAAAAAATTGATAATGGACATAAATGTTGACTTTGCAGTGAGGTGACCTATGGAAAATTCCATAGATTTGATTATTCTAACCCTTGCTGTCCAACATTGGCAACTTATGTTATTATTTAGGTTTTCTAAAACTTTTGGCTAAGAGTGGCAAAATAACTTAGTTCTTCCCATGAGACAAGCTAATTCTCCTTCCATTTTTTTTCCCTTTTCTGTGGCATGTGCACAGAGTGACTAAGGCAGCAACAGCCACCTTACCAGTGACAGAAAAAGACTATGATGATCATACCTCAACATAATTAAATACATATGTGTTTATAATTTGTATGGTATAAAAGAATATTTAGTGATATTCACTGAGTCTATGTAAGTGTATAAATGTTACTCAAAAGATATATATTTAGATTTACAAAATTCATCTTTATAATATGCTTTGAATTGTGAATTCACCATTGTTTTTATTTTAAATGAAATCATACTCAGCTATATCATGATATGTAACAGCTTTTTATTCCTTGAATATTGTCTATGAATTTTTTCAACTCCATTCCATCCTTCTAGCATTTGGATTGTGTGCATGCTCAGCTGCTTCAGACATGTCTGACTCTTTATAACCCCATGGACTGTAGCCTGCCAGGCTTCTCTGTCCATGGGATTTCCCAGCAAGATTACTGGAATGAATGGCCATTTCCTTCTCCAGGGTCTCTTTCTGACTCAGGGATCTAAACCTTCGTCATCAGCATTGTAGGTGGATTCTTTACCGTCATTGGGGATGCCCCAGCATTGGAATGGGTGGGAGCAAGTAACTGAAAGTCACATTTGGCCCAATAGTGTAAAGAATCTTTTAAAGTGTCAGTTTTTCATAATTTCTTGAGTTCCTCCTCATCCTCTCCAACATGTTTTATGGGCGTATAAGAGGCTTGTTATTACCCTGTGGCCCTACCTGACTTATCTTCAGGTAGCGGTGGCAGGTGTCTGAAGCTCTGCAGTTATCTGTTTTGTTGCTAGGTGTTCAGCTGGTGAAGAAAAGTGAGTGTTAGTCTTTCAGCTATGTCCTCCAGGCTCCTCTGTCCATGGGGTTTTCCAGGCAAGAATATTCGTGTGGGTAACCATTCGCTTCTCCAGGGGATCCTCCCAACCCAGGGTTGGAACCCAGGCCTCCTGCATTGCAGGCAGATTCTTTTCAGTCTGAACCACCAGGGAAGCCCATTCTGCTGGTATGTGCAACTAAAACCTGCAATTTGATGTAACCAACTATAGCTTGATTTAGTTCTAGTGGTTTTGCTTTGCTGACCTGACTCTGCATCATCTATTTCTATCAGTCTCTCTGAGATCTTCCACAGGCTTCAAATGACACTTTGGCCAAGGCTAGCTACCCTGCAGACTCTGATTCAAGGTGGTTTGTATTTTTGCCATTGTGGTCCTTACGACTTGACCTCTGGCTCTCAGTGTAGATCTTTCTTGTCCCTAAAGTATATATATGAACTTCCTTCTCCTTGCAGAGGTCCCCAGCCTCTGAGATCTAATGCTTGATGATCTGAGGTGGAGCTGATGTAATAGTAGAAATAAACTGCATGATAAATGTTATACATGTGAATTATCCCTAAACCATTCCTCCCGTCCCCCAGTCCATGGAAAAATTGTTTTCCATGAAATGAGTCCCTGGTGCCAAAAATGTTGGGGACCGCTCAGCGTAATACAGAAGCCAAGGAAGACTTGCCCCAGTGTTAAGCAAACCCTTCCTACCTGACCACACTATTTGATCCCCTTTCCTGGCCTGGAGCTGCCCCTTCTTTTCTTGGGCTGCCTTGCACAACTGAGATCCTTCCAGGATCCCAAACAAGAGGCAGGAAAACTACACTTGCCTTGGCATCCTGCTCAACCTGCCAAACCCTCTTCTCTGCCTCCGAGATTTGACCTGGAGTTCAGAGTTCAGGCACAGGTCACTCGGTTCTGACCCCTCTCCTACAGGCCCTTCTGTCTACAGCCCCTTGGGTTGGAAGGGACAGACTTTTCACTCTCCCTTCTTCCAGTCTTCCCCAGCTCATTTCCTCATTCTAAGGTGGGACCTGCTCTTCCCGTAGGCTGTGCTATCCTCTAATCAGATTAAACATCTCTCCTGTAAAGAAAACAAGGTGGGTGGGTGATATCCCCTCACTATAATAAGTAGCATCTATGTCAGTAGATACAAATTTGTGTCAAAATTTTGAACACCTTTAGTGTGTGTATATGTATATGATATTTTACCATAATATTTTTAGGAAAAATTTTCCTTATTGGTGGCCATTTAATAGAACATTCCTCTACATAGGTGTTTGGTGCATTTGTACTGTTATCTTTTTTTTTTTTCTACATAGTTCTGTAAGTGGGACTTTATGAAATTTTAAACATTTTATAGTTTAATGCATATTAGCTAAATTCTCTGGCAAAAAGTATCAATTTATACTTCTAAAACAGTACATAGAAGTTTCTATTTCTTTTGTCAGTAGTGGATGTTGACTTTTTAAGACTAATCACTGTCAGTTTAATAAAGTGAACAATTCTATCTAAATTTCATCTAACTTTTTTTATTTTTAGGAATTTGAATATATATTGGCCATTTGAATTATTTGATGAATTGCCTGTTTATATTTGTTCCGTTTGCCTATTTCATTGTGTTATTGTTATTATTCATATAGATGTGAAAAATCCCTGTGAATGCTAAGGAAACAAACCCTTTGTCATTCAGTTCAGTTCAGGTCATTTCAGTTCAGTCTCTCAGTCGTGTCCGACTCTTTGAGACCTCATGAATTGTAGCACGCCAGGCCTCCCTGTCCATCACCAACTCCCAGAGTTCACTCAGACTCACGTCCATTGAGTCTGTAATGCCATCCAGCCATCTCATCCTCGGTCGTCCCCTTCTCCTGCTCCCAGTCCCTCCAAGCATCAGAGTCTTTTCCAATGAGTCAACTCTTCGCATGAGGTGGCCACAGTACTGGAATTTCAGCTTTAGCATCATTCCTTCCAAAGAACACCCAGGACTGATCTCCTTTAGAATGGATTGGTTGGATCTCCCTGCAGTCCAAGGGACTCTCAAGAGTCTTCTCCAACACCACAGTTCAGACACATCAATTCTTCGGCACTCAGCTTTCTTCACAGTGCAACTCTCATCCATACATGACTACTGGAAAAACCATAGCCTTGACTAGATGGGCCTTTGTTGGCAAAGTAATGTCTCTGCTTTTCTATATGCCATCTAGGTTGGTCATAACTTTCCTTCCAAGGAGTAAGCATCTTTTAATTTCATGGCTGCAGTCACCATCTGCAGTGATTTTGGAGTCCCCCAAAATAAAGTCTGACACTGTTTCCACTGTTTCCCCATCTATTTCCCATGAAGTGATGGGACCAGATGCCAGTGATGCAATTATCTAACCTTGTTTGCTGTGGTCTTTCCATATATATGGAGATTTTGAAATATATTGGCTTTTAATTCTTTCTGGTTGCTTTTTTTCAATAATTTCATTTTTGATTTTTAGTTTGTGTGACTTTAAAAGTAGTTACTCATATTTCTTTTGATATTTTAGTGTTTCTTTTGTCCTTTAGGTTTCTTTTGCCATTCTTTTAATGTTGAATCCATATGGAATCTACTTGATATAAGCAGTTTGAAATCCAGTTTAAGATTTTTTTTTAATGACCCAGTTATTCCAGTAGCATTTATTCAGTAATTCACTTATTTCTCGCTATTCAGTATATCTTATCATGTATTAAAAGTCCTCACATGTACTCAGGCTTATTTCTTGACTATCAATGCCATCTGATTTCTGTCTCTCTTTGTAATCTTGTATAGTATTATATGGCTTAAGTAGCTATAAGTTACTTTTCTTTTTCAGTTGTGGCTATTTTTGATTAATTTTTACCCAGCTGAATACTGAGTCATGTTGACGTGTTTCAAAAATATCAAATTAGGATCTTAAATGGGTTTAAGTAGTATAGGGAAAATGTAAGTAGTATGGGGAAAATATTTTTTAAGTAGTGTAAGGAAAAATATTTTTATAATTAGAGTTTTCCTGCTAAAGAATAAGACATTCTTCATTTATGTGGATTTTTAAAAAAACGTCTATTAATAAGATTTTGTTATACAGAGGCTACATACTTTTTGCTAATTTTATAATTTTACTTCTAAGAATTTCATATTTTTCTGTTCTATCTGCTAATGACATTTTCTTTATTTTTCCAAGTATTTCTTTTTTACATATAGAAAAGCAATATATTTGGCTCAGTTGATAAAGAATATGCCTTCAGTGCAGGAGACCTGGGTTGTATCCCTGAGTCAGGAAGATCCCCCGGAGATGGGAGTGGCAACCCACTCCAGTATTCTGGCGTGGGAAATCCCATGGACAAAGGAGCCTGGTGGGCTATAGTCCATGGGGTAGCAAAGAGTCAGACATGACTTAGTGACTAAAAACCACATATTTGACCTAGTAATTTTATACCTTACTGATAACTGTAATTGGATCTCAAATTCTTGTTACTGAAGTGATGTTAATGGTTCGTTTCTTGTGCATTCACTCACCTATCTAACGAGGGGCAGAGAGTGAGCTGGAGCTGTGGGCAGCGGTGCTCTTGCCACTGTCCTCCCAGTCTTCTGACCTCCCGTGGAAATTGATATCGTGATCAAGATTAGGGTGAAGGTCCATCACTCGTGGGCTGTCTTTTCTTTCTTTGGTTTACTTTATTCAGCAGCTCTCGGGCTACTTTTCCCCGTTCTCCTCCAGCCCAGTTTTGCCATCAACTCTTCCGCCTCTTTGTGACCCCATGGACTGCAGCACACCACACTTCCCTGTCCTTCACTATCTCCAAAAGTTTGTTCAAACTCATGCCCACTGAGTCAGTGATGCACTTTAACCATCTCATCCTCTGCCACCCTCTTCTCCTTTTGCCTTCAGTCTTTCCCAGCATCAGGGGAAATTGTTGGCCTCAAATTCTCTCCGTCAGTCTTACATCCCACTCATTCAGTCCCCTGTCTTCATCCTTCTTGCTGGGGAAACTTACTAGGTTCTTTACCTGTTCATTTATTTCCCACATACTACTTTGTGATTAAGGGAAATACCCTGAGTTTATACTTTAAAATTCAATTGAATATGACAGATATTCTCCATTTATTCAATTCACATTGTCTTGAGTTTATAATGGGACTTGGACTGTTCCGTATTTCTTTTTCCCATATATTTTAGTTTCTGTTTGTTCATTTGGCTGACTTCAGAAAGGCATAGGAGCATACATTTACTGTCTTCCTAGAAGGCCATGTGTGTGCTTGTGGGTTCTCAGTTACTCAGTTGTGTTAGACTATTTATGACCCTTAAAGCCCACCAGGCTCCTCTGTCCGTGGAATTTTCCAGGCAAAATACTGGAGTAGGTTGCCATCCCCTTCTCTAGGGGGTGTTTCCAACCCAGGGATTGAACCCACGTCTCCTGCATTGTCAGGCAGATTATTTACCACTGAGCCACCTGGTACCACACGTAATTATTTTAGTAAGCACTCACTACTAGCATTTATTGTCATTTCTTTACTTTTTTCCAATCATATTCTTTCTTCAAGCTGTGGAACCTAAATTGTTTTGCATGTCTAGTGCCTTTATAAACCCCTTTTTGATTATTCATATACATGGTTCTTTGTTAATTAAAGCAGTTTTATTTTAACCCATGATTCTAGTATTTTCTATTAAGATATTAAAGTTTTATCTTTATAGTAATATTGACCACTTTTTTATTTCCTGGAGTTTTTAACATAGAGTATTTATTGAATAATATGTCTGTGTATAAGTAAATGTGTGAATGAATAAATATTTTGAAGATGGATCATATATTCTACTATAGTACATAAATATTTGTTATGTGCTATAAGTCTGGAGGATCCATATTAGACTCTCAATAGTGGCAAAGTCTGATTCTCTTAAAATGCATAATGCTTCTTTTTTACTTAAAAAAATTAATTTATTTTAATTGGGCATTAATTACTTTACAATATTGTGATGGTTTTTGCCATACATTGACATGAATCAGCCATGTCTTCTCCATCCTGAACCCCCCTCCGACCTCCCTCCCCAGTCCATCCCTAAGGATCATCCCAGTGCACCCACCCTGAGCACCCTGTCTCAGGCATCAAATCTGGACTGGCGATCTGTTTCACATATGGTAATATACATGTTTCAGTGCTATTCTCTCAAATCATCCCACCCTCGCCTTCTCCCACAGAGTCTGAAAGTCTGTTCTTTACATCTCTGTCTCTTTTGCTGTCTTTCATATAGGGTCATTGTTACCGTCCGTAATGCTTCTTTTTAAAAACTTTTTTTTTTTTATTGTGGTAAAAGTCACATAATATAAAACATACTACTTTAACCACATTTAACTGTACAGTTCAATGGTACTAAATACACCACATTGTTGTTTAACTCTCAGCATTATCCATCTCTCAAATTTTTTGCCTTCCTAAACTGAAACTCTGTGTCCTTTAAACACTGAGTCCCCATTACCTCTCCCTGTCCCCTAGCCCCTGACATCTGCCAATGTACTTTTCTAGTTCTATGAATTTTACCATTCCAGGTACCTAGGATAAATGGAGTCAAATAGTATTTGTCTGTACCTACTGTATATTGGAATGCATTTTAAAGGTTAACTTAATATATGTCCTACAAACAGACTGTACGTTCCCCCCTACCCCATGCTATACAGTAAGCTCCCACCAGCCACTCATCTCACACATAAAAGTGTATACATGTCAATTCCAACTCCTAACCAGCATCGCCGCCCCCCCCCCCGCTCCATGCCCACACTCTCTCTCTGTTTGTGCCTCTATTTCTGCTTTGCAAGTTGGTTCATTCTTTTATATATTGTTTCGTGTTTTACAGTAAATGTATAATTAAGCAAGCATTTACAATACTGTTCTGATATCATCTGAAATGCCAATTCACACATTTTACATTCTCAGAGGCTCTGGGATGCAGGTGAAAGAGCAAGTGTAGAGTCTTAGACCTCAGCACGAACCTCTCATTGAAAACACTAGGGATCAATTTTTCAATCACATAGAAGTACTGTCACTCAAGCACATTATGTTAGTGTTAATTGCTCAGTCATTTCCAACTCTTTGCAACCCTATGAACCCAAGCACATTATGGCGCCGTGGTCAAAAATTTGCTTGCTGATGCAGGAGATGCAAGAAACATAGGATTGATCCCTGGGTTGGGAAGATCTCTTGGAGAAGGAAATGGCAACCCTCTCCAGTATTCTTGCCTGGAGAATCCCATGAACAGGGGAGCCTGGCAGGCTACAGTCCATGAGGTTGCAAAGAGTCATACATGAATGAGGGAGCACACCGGTGGCACACAAATCAAGTATACATCAAATATGGGGTCACAAAGAGTCAGACACAACTGAGTGACTTAACATGCACACAGGCACAAGATATATTGATCACTGATGGTATACTAAGTACTGTGCTAAACCTTTGATCCTCATTATCCCCTTCCATTTTCACAATAAACCTGTGAGGTAGATATTATCACCTATTCTATACTTAAGCTAGAGATAGCTTAGTTTTGCTACAACTTTCCTCTAAGTATAATTTTTCATAAGATCCTTAATTGGGATGGAAATATTTATATAGACATTTGTTAAAGAATGAATAGTTAAAGTAAGGCTAAGAATGGAATATAGACACTAAACTATCTCATAATTATTTGGTAAAATTAAATAAAACCCATTCATGATCAAATTGATTTCCTTTTCGAAATATATTTTATCTTAAAGCTAGTCAATAAAACCACTTATTTTTAATTAAATAAATTATTTTGAGTTAATGAAAAGAGTGGTAGATTTTCCATTGTTGTTAAATGCAAATATTTGAATTATAAAATGAGGCTGTTTCATAGATTTGTTTGGTAGGTAAACTGTCAGGCAGCCTCTACAAATGGGCTGTTGTGCTATTGCATTTATTTTTATTATTTGAACTCAAATAAACTACACAGTCTCACAATTTATCTCTCGTGAATCTGAGCAGTTAAGTAGGTAAGACGAAAAGGTGCAGTTGCATTCAACTCTAACATATCATTGGCTGTCAGGTGAGCCTTGTTATGCTGTCCATCCTCATTTAACTATCCCACAAGATCTCTTAATGAAGTTAAGCCCCAAGTTCACTCCAATAATTCTGTGGCAAGAGTTTGTGCAATGTAACAATTCATCACTTGTCAGGAAGGCACTTTTAGTTTATACATTTAATAAGGGCATCCTCTAGCTTGGTTAATTAGAAGTGAACAGTTTGCATATTTACTAAATGCAGAGTGTCATTGCCACCACGGCCTATTGCCTACATGAATTATTTCTCTATCTGCAATAAACAGCTGGGTAATTATTACTGCCATAATCAGATAAATTCCCTCTGTAAGGCTTTTCTTACATGGCAATTCTTTGAACTCATCCAAAGCTGAACAAAATTTATGAACTCCAGCAGTGAGGCCACTTTTTCATAGTAGGATGTCCCTGTTCCTGATTTCAAGGACATAGTGGTACACCGTAGATATTGTGTAAATAAGGAGAATAAATACAATTACCAAAAGATAATGTTTCAATAAACTGTATTTAAAAATATAATATTCTGATCTCAGCCAACTAAATGATAGCAGTTTGGCTTTATCAAATTGTATCTAGATGACAGGTTCTTTTAGTAAGAGCTAGCTTAACATGTAAAGAAAATAACATTTTACTTTTCAAGGACAAAATTAGTCTGTAATGTTAACTATGCACATGACTTTTTCTTCTGTATAATCACTTTATATATGAATGTACAATGATTATAGCAATTAATTTGGTAGAATTTAGATAATAACATACTACAGTGTCTAACTTAAAATACATGTGTAAT
>SJYC01109649.1:0-10917 GCA_006408675.1 Madoqua kirkii
TATGTTGGATATAATTTTGCTATGTATATCTACATATACAGATATTTTTAAACATTTTTCAAAGTTAACTCTTTATACAATGGATTTCAAGCAATGTACAAAAGATATTTATGAGTAAAAAATAAGACCCATGGTAAAAGAAAATACACAATGACAATTCTAATGGTATGACTGATCTGAGGATAAAGTTAGTTAAGTATGCCCCATTGTCAGAATGGAGAAAATATTGCTATATATGTAAGAAACAGCTTTTCTAGAAGTTTCTAGAAATTTCATATATGAATTTTCAAGAGGAGACACTGAGTAATGTGGTGAATAGTGGCTTCTGTAAACTTTTTTTTTTTAACAGAAAAAAGCTCTGTGAATTTCAAGTCTCTCTTTTTTTGTGGTGATGTTGTGGGGGCATTGGGGCAAGGGGGAAAGAAGCCAGATTGTAGCAGTAAACTGTACTCATTTGAAAGCAACGGACTCAAATATGCTGGTTTGTGGACTAAGCCCCTTGGTTGCCCACTTTGAGGAATGAATGGATTTGCAGTTCTTTTCTCTCACTTATCCTAGCTGATTCTTTGACAGGAGGCAGGTGCAGGACAGTTCCTTTTCATATTGCTGGCTGAGAATAACTTCATGTAGTGAAAATCAGATTTGGGTACTTCATATCTTGTTAATATACTTTTTCACTCATACTTAAAGATATATTTAAGTTACTGTGGAAGTCTATCACAATGTCAACCCACTCCAGTACTCTTGCCTGGAAAATCCCACGGATGGAGGAGCCTGGTAGGTTGCAGTCCATAGGGTTGTGAAGAGTTGGACACGACTGAGCGACTTCACTTTCACTTTTCACTTTCATGCATTGGAGAAGGAAATGGCAACCCACTCCAGTGTTCTTGCCTGGAGAATCCCAGGGGAGCCTGGTGGGCTGTTGTCTATTAGGTTGCACAGAGTCAGACACGACTGAAGCGACTTAGCAGCAGCAGCAGCATCAAGAAAATGGGTCTATTGCTAAAAGCTTATTGAAAGTACCATCCAGTGGGATATTTGGCCCTCACATTATTTGCTGTCTTTGAGCATGTGACACTGTTGATCACTTTCTCTTCTAAGCTTTCTTATAACTTGCATTCTCTAATGCTACTCGCTCCTGTCTTCACTGCTATCTTTCTGATTGTTTCATGTCTAATTTCTTTTGTGTGGTTGTTGTTTTAGTCACTGATTGTGTTTGTCTATTAGGTTGCACAGAGTCAGACACGACTGAAGCGACTTAGCAGCAGCAGCAGCATCAAGAAAATGGGTCTATTGCTAAAAGCTTATTGAAAGTACCATCCAGTGGGATATTTGGCCCTCACATTATTTGCTGTCTTTGAGCATGTGACACTGTTGATCACTTTCTCTTCTAAGCTTTCTTATAACTTGCATTCTCTAATGCTACTCGCTCCTGTCTTCACTGCTATCTTTCTGATTGTTTCATGTCTAATTTCTTTTGTGTGGTTGTTGTTTTAGTCACTGATTGTGTTTGACTATTTGCGACCCCATAGACTGTAGCCCTCCAGGCTTCTCTGTTCATGGGATTTTTCAGGTAAAAATACTGAAGTGGATCACCATTTCCTTCTCCAGGGGATCCTCCCACCCTAGGGAATGAACCTGCAGCTCCTGCATTGCAGATGAATTCTTTATCACTGAGTCAGTGGCGAAGCCCTTCTTTTATACGGTACTCACCTTGATTTGCCTGATCTTGAATATCAGTATTCTCTCTTTGATGTACTTATCTTTTTAGTCTTTATCCTCTGGACAATCTCCTCCATTTAAGTGACTTCTGTTACCACTTGTATTCTGATGATTTATAAATCTGAATATTCTCCAGCCCAGAATGTTCTGATTATCATTAACATTTACTCAAATGCCGGCCAACACTGCTTCCACACTTGGAGATCCACAGACATCTCAAATTAAGCATGTTTATATGTGAAGTAATAATCCCCCCTCCAAATCTCTTCTTCTTATAGTGAATTGGACCATTTTTCATCTCAGTGCCCAAGCCAGAAATATAAGATTCACACTCAAGATGATTTTCTCCATTCTATTGATGACCAAGCTCTTTCACTTATTTTTCAAGCCCTCTCTTCTCATTCCTCATTCCTACTGCTGCCTGAATGATAAAATGCAAATCTGATCAATGTAATCTGTGCATTATCTTCCTTTTAATGGTTCCATAAGAAAAGATGACTTAGAAGTTCTAGAAATCTGTCAAGTCTGAATATTAGGATTATATTTTAGAGTCTATTCTTAGTTTAAGAATTAGGCATACCCCAAATAAATGTACTGTATTCTGAAATAATTGTAATACATAAAATCTTGAATCTTTGAAAAAATTGTTAACATGTATCTCAGTGGCTGATTCATGTCAATGTATGGCAAAACCAATACAGTATTGTAAAATAGAATAAAGTAAAAAAAATAAAAGATATATTTCAAAATCATTAAAAAAATATTATTGTAGAATAAAAATTCCTAAAGAGTGTATGTGTATAAACAGAGAGGTATAAATAATATATGTATATATAAAATAGACATTTTATATATAGACATTTTTTATATAAAGTAGACATTTTGTAATAAAGTAGAAATATAGGCAGTTGGTATCATACTACAAAAGCAGTGAGTCAAAAAATCATCACTTTTTAAAAAATACTTTTTTTGTCCCTGCTTTGTAATGCTTCTAACCTTTTTCCCTTCTTGTTTCCCTTTTAATCTATCTATTTCCTTTCTCAGGAGTGACATTGAAGAGAATTGAGAGAGAAAATTACCCAGTTTCTTTCTCTCTGTCTCCATTCTTTCTACTACTATTTTGTAATCTTTTCTTACCCTCCCTAATGGTACATAGAATAAGATTCTGTTTAGCATTCATACGAAAGTGATAACTAAGATCAGTTATAAATTCATTGGTCAATAAATAGTTTTCCCAAACTCATTAGATAATTTATTGAAGTTACATGTGATATACTGCTTTGAAATAGTTGTTGTCATCCTGTGGTCGATCACTGCTTTATGATAGCATCAAGATTAGTTTAGAGACATCCCTCATCTGTGTCAAGTGGATTGCATGCAAAAGCGCCTGTAATTATTTATGCTTTAAAATGAAGTTAACACATTTCATTGAGAGACAGTGTGTGATTTTGGAGTGATCACAAAGTAAATAAGATCTTGCAGGTATTCTCATATGAAGTGGGAACTTCAGCTACTCGACTCTGACCTCTACCTTAAAAAAAACTTCACTAGCTTGGTCCGCATTCTTCATGGCTGACTGATTCACTGTGATGATACACTCTCAAGGGGCAGAGAATATATTGTGCCTCGATCTACCTTTTTGCAGGAAAGCCCCCATGCTGTGTCTCAAAGACGTCATCTGTAAAGTCTCTTCATTTCACAAAGAGCAGGAATCTTGTTCATGATACCTGCCCGTTTTCCAAACTCAGTGAGATGTTGTAAAGAATTAAAGCCTGTGAAGCCCTTGGAGCTCCTGAAAATGATGCACTAAGTCAATATACTTATCATTATGCCTCTTGTTGTACTTAGCTCAGTGTTACTCTCAATTATTGGCCATCATATACATTACATAAAAATTTATTCCTTTTATAGAAGTTATCCAGAATAGCAAAAAAATAATAATTTTACAGTGATATATGTGCATATTTTTTAGAAAGAATACTGTATAAAAATGTTATTTCAACTAAGTCTAGTTGAAGAAGAAAAAAATTTATTTTCATGAATGATTTTTGAATGGAGTCTTACTGCTTTTTAAAATCATGCAAAGTAGGCAAATGAAATAATGGAGCAATTGGATGCTCCCTTTTTATGATCAGAGTGAAGTCATGGTATTATAATTTTATAACATTGACCATTGTCTTCTCTTCTAGTTTTTTTCATCCTCAAAATATCTAGTCTATAGAGTACAAATTTGCTAGCATTACCCTTAGAGAGCCCATTTTCCCTTGGTCAGGAAGACTTTCTTCTGCTCTAAAGTGCATTATCCCACCCCCTGCTTGCTGTTGATGGCTCAAGTTTACCAAAGAAAGCTGGAGTTTCTTGTGCATGAAAGTGAAAGTGTTAACATTGACCATTGTCTTCTCTTCTAGTTTTTTTCATCCTCAAAATATCTAGTCTATAGAGTACAAATTTGCTAGCATTACCCTTAGAGAGCCCATTTTCCCTTGGTCAGGAAGACTTTCTTCTGCTCTAAAGTGCATTATCCCACCCCCTGCTTGCTGTTGATGGCTCAAGTTTACCAAAGAAAGCTGGAGTTTCTTGTGCATGAAAGTGAAAGTGAACTTGCTCAGTCGTGCCCAACTCTTTGGAACCCCATGGACTGTAGCCTACCAAGCTCCTCTGTCTATGGGATTTTCCAGGCAATAGTGCTGGAGTGGATTGCCATTTCCTTCTCCAGGGGATCTTCCTGACCCAGGGATTAAACCCGGGTCTCCTGCATTGTAGACAGACGCTTTACCATCTGAGCCACCAGGGAATCCAGCCTCATTTCATTACCACTCTCCTCCACCGCAGCTCACTCTCTTTAGTGAAAGCCTGCTCATTGTTCAGTTCCTGACCACAGTGCCTTTTCCAGCCCCTCTAATCAGAGGTGAGCTCGCTGAACTCAGGAATCGCTTGTGTATTTCTCCATAGACTTATTCTGTCTTATAGGCTAGTCGATTGTCAGCTATTTTATTTGCAAGCTACTTGAAGGCAGGGACTGGACTTATTACATGTTCATTTATTTTATTATTTTAAACATACTTATGATTGCCTGAGTGAATAAGCAAATGAGTGTTAATTTTCTTCATGATACTAACTCCTAAAGTAGCTTAAACGTTTTGAAGAGAAATTGATCTATATTGCAAACAAAGGATTTTCAAGAGTAACTGAGAAGTGTTTTATGAGAGCACTTTTCTAAATCTTTTCAAAATGTGAAAATCTTGACTCTAGATTTCAGAGTAAGGTGTAGTGTTCAGTAGCAGCCTGAGTGCTTGAGTATCAAGGACTATGTACTGTGGAGTGCTTACTTTTTTTTTTTTTTTATAATACTCCAGTTTATTGATTTTAGTTTTTTTTAATACTTTATTCTACTTTACAATACTGTATTGGTTTTAAAGTGTATTTCCCCTTTTGAAAATGATACCCTAATGAAATTTACAACACCTGTCCAAATTCCAGGGCCCAGGTAGCCAGGTAGATAGCATAAGTGATTTAAATGCTTTGACTGCCTGAAGTGAAGCAGTAGATGGAGAAACAGTGTCAGAATTTATTTTTCTGGGCTCCAAAATCACTGCAGATAGTGACTGCAGCCATGAAATTAAAAGACGCTTACTCCTTGGAAGAAAAGTTATGACCAATCTAGATAGCATATTGAAAAGCAGAGACATTACTTTGCCAACAAAGGTCCGTCTAGTCAAGGCTATGGTTTTTCTAGTGGTCATGTATGGATGTGAGAGTTGGACTGTGAAGAAAGCTGAGTGCGGAAGAACTGATGCTTTTGAGCTGTGGTGTTGGAGAAAACTCTTGAGAGTCCCTTGGACTGCAAGGAGATCCAACGAGTCCATCCTAAAGGAGATCAACCTTGGGTATTCTTTGGAAGGAATGATGCTAAAGCTGAAACTCCAGTACTTTGGCCATCTCATGCGAAGAGTTGACTCATTGGAAAAGACCCTGATGCTGGGAGGGACTGGTGGAAGGAGGAGAAGGGGACGACAGAGGATGAGATGGCTGGATGGCATCACCGACTCGATGGATGTGAGTTTGACTTAACTCCTTTAGTTGGTGATGGACAGGGAGGCCTGGCGTGCTACAATTATGGGGTCGCAAAAAGTCGGACACAGCTGAGCGAATGAACTGAACTGAACCGAAATGTATATGTATATCTCTCTTGTAATACTTCATAGTGCTTTAGCTAATATGGCAATACTCATATTAAGATCATTAACTGAATATAATTGTATCTCTTCATGATGTCTTCATGAGTAGAATCGAGTCATCTTCCTTTCTAGCAGAGCTTGCATTGTTATCTCTGTACACTCTTGCTTCTCAGACTCTAACAGCCAAGAGGCTGACTCACAGTCCTACCCTCCAGAATTTCTGACTGAATCAGTCTGGGCTGGAGCCTGAGAGTGTGCATTGCTAGCAGTCCCCAGGTGAAGTCAATGCTGCTGTTCAGGGAATCCCATCCTGAGAACCACCCAGTGTCTTTGGCAAAGAGCCAGAGTCCAGGTTCTCCCCTCCCTTCCCTAGGAGAGGCTTTGTCTTTGTGGTTTCTGCCCTCTCCTAATTAAACCATCAGAAGTGATGAAATGTACTAGTAGTCAGCTGAGAAATAAATAAAGAGGAGACTCACCTAATTTTTGCTAGATATTAGGCCAACTATTTTGGGAGGGGCACATCAATGAGTACATCTTAACCCTAACCTTAGCGTGTGGTGGGGGAATACAGATGTAATGCGTGTTTATAGGTATAATATGCTATAGAATGTAGTGGACATTGAAAAGAAAGGCAAGGGATTATGAGAGCAGGAGCAGCTAGAGAGTAGTGATTATTAAGGGAATTGTCAAGCCCTTTTAGAGGAAACGGTAGATTTTGGGTTTTTTTTTTTTGGGGGGGGGTGGGGAGAAGTTGTTGTTCTGGACTAGAAGAGAGGAGGAAAATTATAAACACAAAATTTTTTAGGACATATTTTGAAATGAATAAGGCAATGAAACAGAATAGCAAAATATATTGCTCTCTCCTGAATGGCATAGATGGCCATCTTGATCATTTCATTAGGGTAAAAAAAAGTATTACATGAGTCTGCTGAACAAATATTGAATAATTTAATCAGTAGTTACAGAAGGGGCTAATTCCCCAATTCTGAGTTTGGGTATTTTTCATCCTATATAAGTATTATTTCTTTCTGATAACGATTTTGAGCAGAGTGCTTTATTTTCTTCAATAGTTTTAAGTGTGTTGTTCTTCTTCTTTGGTTCAGACCTTAGAAAAAACTCAAGAAACACTTTGAAAGGAGGTCATTGTGACAAGAGAGAGAGAATGTGCAATGCAAGAAAACATGTATGGTTACTTGACAGGAAGCTTTCATCTGGGCTCAGAACTGAGCCGGTTCCTGCACCTGTTTTTGTAATCACTTCCCTCAGGTTTCAGGCATCACACATACGATGACAACTTCCATACTTATATAGAGACAATAGGATAAATTCTTTACAACATGAATTATATCCAGCATAATGGCTTTACTGTCTACCTTTGTAAAATCTATTTATTCACTCAAATAGACATGGAGAAAATAGACATAGTGTTTACAAAATTTGCAGGCTGGTGGGTGAGGGACATTAAATAAATACTCTGGCTTCTCTTCAGATCAAAGATAATAAGCAAAGGAAGACATAATTTAAAAATGTTAAATTCTATAGAGGCAAAAACCTAAATTATGATATTATGAGTGAGAACAACAATGGGAGAACGTTCAGCTTGCTGTAAAGGGAGTTCAAAGCAGAAAACAGAATATACGTGAAAGTCCTGAGGTCAATTGTTGGCTAGGAAATGAAATTAGAGTCACTGGGCAAATTGTTTGCTGGGAAATAAATAAGGCCATGGTGACTAAGGCATGTAGTGGCAGGAGAATGTGGTATGAAGTGAGATGGAGAGATAAGCAAGGCTGTTCCCAAAAGGCCTTGTGGTTTGTTTGGTCTGTTAGTTGTGTTTTGCTGATTAGCTCTTAAGCATCTTTTCAGTTTCCGTCTTTTTTTATACACCAGTTTGATGTACACTGGGCTTTCCTTGTGGCTCAGTGGTAAAGAATTCACCTGCCGATGCATGAGATGCGAATTTGATCCCTGGGTTGGGAAGATCCCTGAAGAAGGAAATGGTAACCACTCCAGTATCCTTGCCAGTGGGCAATAGTCAGAGGGTCACCAAAAGGTCGGATACAAATTAGTGGCTAAACAACAATGATGTGCATTAGCATTCTTTACACACTCAAAGAGTAGCAAGTGGAAAATGTGTGTTAAGAAGAGAGGACATGTGTGGCTGCAAATGCAGAAGTTTGTATATTCCGTTGTCACTTTGTTGCTGTTCAGTTGTGAAGTTGTGTCCAACTCTTTGCGACTCTGTGACTACAGCATGCCAGGCTTCCCTGTCCTTCACTATCTTTTGGAGTTTGCTCAAACTCATATCCATTGAGTCGGTAATGCCATCCAACCATCTCATCTTCTGTTGTTCCTTCTCCTCCTGTCTTCAATCTTTCCCAGCATCCGGGTCTTTTCCAATGAGTCAGCTCTTCCCACCAGGTGACTAAAGTATTGAAACTTCAGCCTCAGCATCAGTCCTTCCGGTGAATATTCAGGGTTAACTCTCCAGTTATTAATGCTATCATCTGATGATGAAGAAGAGTTGCAATTAATTTAAACTTTTTAAAAACAGATTAGCTTTTCCCTTTTGTGGACTTTGGAAAACTAGTATGGGTTTTTTTTGCTATCATCAAAGTTAACCATCTCAGAAAAAAAAGTTTAACAATATTTAAATAAAATACTGGATTGGGCAAAATGTATGATATGAATATAGTATTGTACTTAAAGATGTGGATTTTGCTCAGACCTAGATTCAAATTCTGACTCTGCCACTTGCTAGTTTGAGTGTTTGGGTAGAGATCTCACCTCTGTGAATCTCCTGTCCTAATTTACAAAATGGGAGGAGTGATATCTACCTCACAGGACTGTGGAAGGATTAAATGAGGTGTGTAGATATCTTAAAGGGCTTCCCAGGTGGCTCAGTGGTAAAGAATCCACCCGTCAATACAGAAGACGCAAGAGACGCAGGTTTGATCCTTGGGTCAGAAAGATCCCCTGGAGGAGGAAATGGCAACCCACTCCAGTATGCTTTTCTGGAAAATTTTGTGGACAGAGGAGCCTGGTGGTGTATGGTCCATGGGGTAAAAAAAACAGTCGATCACCACTGAGTGAGCACACAGATGTCTTAGCCAGGAAGCTCTTGGAAACAAAATGTAAGTCAAAGATTAAACTACTGATCCTTTAATTGAATAGTTCTAGTCCAGGGCTGTGAGAGTGAGGAAAGGGAGAGTGAAGTGTTTTAGAAAGAGTGTAGTGTCTCAGAAACAGACTGTGAGATGGTGATTTGGCTCGTGAGTGTTGTTGGGGGGCATTTGGGGAACAACATTTTGAAGGGAGTGGAAGAGGAAAGCAGAGGGAGAAGCTGACCTGCATCAGAAGTCTCCATCATCTCAGGAAGCTCTGGGATTCAGATGGGCCTTGAAGGTAGTGCCAGATTGACACAGAGGCCTCTGTATTCCTTCTGTCACCAGCTATTGGGTGCAAGCTGTGGTAGAAGGTGGCAAAATCTGGGATGGGGCAGCTGCTTTTCTCCAGTGGAACGTGTTTAGCTCAAGCTGTCTGCCAGTAACACTCAGGGCAGCTGTACTGGGGGCTTTGATCCTTTAGTGAGGACCACAAGGAAGACCACAGGAGGACTCCTTCAGTCCCAGACCACTGCTCCACATCACATCCCCGAGTGATTCAACCCAGCACAGCAGGTGTGCCTGCTCTTTTTAGCCATGTAGGATTTCTCGCAGTTTGCGAGGAGACCTCTTAAAGCAGTACATGTAAGGCAGAAAAAGGAGAAGTTTCTCTACACGAATCTTGTCTGTCCCTCGCTTCCCACTGTTCAAGGTTTGTCCCATGCTTCCTGCCTTGTAGGAAGCCAGACTCTGTGCTCTGCCTCACGTAATTTTATCCATAAGGTGCACACTAGTGTGGAGAGAGAAAGGAGGAGCTCACTGAGGAGATTTTAAAAAGCATAAAAGATTCCTATTCCGTGGAGCAGATAAAGCAAGTAGCCTAGACCCCGATTATAGGAAACATTCTCTAATGTAACACCTTACTGTGTGCTAGTTGTTACTTTGAGAACTTTAACAGAGATTAATCAATTTCATCATCACAATAGCTTGATGGAGAAGATCCTGAGACTGATAATATATTTGCATTTTACAGATGAGGATATTAAGGCTCAAAGATTGAACAGCTAGTAAGTAGCCCGGGAGAAATTTTATAACCAGATATCATTTCAGAGTCTGTGTTGGTTAACTGCTCTGCTAGATTGCCTCCAAGTGGCTATTACTATTTTTATTATTATTATCATGTTAGACTATGTAAATATTTTATTATCGTTATAGATATCATAGTAAAATGTATTCAAATATGTAAAGCTTTAGATAGTTTCAGTAATTTGTGCCTTTATTTTTACAAATATCTCAAAATGTTTGTACATATAAAAAGTGGTGCAGAAAGTCTTGGGACTTATCCAAGTTTCATTAACTATACAGTAGTAAACAAGATCATAAGATGAAAGAAAATATGTGTGGTTCATTGAATAAAAATATCTCCTGTATAGTATTTCTTGTATTAGGATGACTACAATCAAATGTAAGGTTAGAGGCTCTGCAAATCTAGGCATTCTAATTCCATTTCTCCCATTAACTGATTTGTTATTCAGATTGGCTCATTTCACCTCTTTACGTATTTCCATATTTGAACAACAGGGCAATTAGTTACACCTATCCCGTATATATCACAGGATTTTTTTTTCAGATAGAAAAAAATTTTTACCTGAAACGTAAAAATATATTCATAACAGTCTGAAGCTATTTGGAAAAATTTGTAATTGTTTAAAAAGCATTTTAAAAACTGCTGGATTGAAAAAATAGGTGAATTTTATATTTTTGTAGGAACTCTAGTTACAGTGGTTTCCAGCTTTTGATGTTTAATGGGATCATAATTTTCTATTGCATCCTTTATACTGAGCCATATCTTCATCTCTATTGCTATAACAAAAAACCTGTATATCAAGGATAAATAATTTATTCAGCTCTTTCTA
>SJYC01109652.1:38-28337 GCA_006408675.1 Madoqua kirkii
CTAATATACATCTTTAAATAGTTCCAAAATCTATTACTGATTCTTAATGGTAATAATTATCACATCTTTATGCAAGCAAATATATTAACACTAATAGGAATTACCCAGGTAAATAACTAATATTACAATGAGTGAATTAATAGACCCCTCAGGGTTTTATTAATTAAAAAGTTCAAGTCATACTAAAGCACCTTTTGTATATGTTTATTTCAATGAGAAAACTGAGCATGGTAACTTATTTGCATAAATAATCAATCACCATTTACTAGTAGTAATAAGGTTAATTTGTTGCTACAGACATAATAGGATTAGTCAATTATATTTCCCAGAAAATACTGTTTGTTATGCACCTCATCACCTGTAACACAGGATTGGATTTAGTGCCCTTATTAAATGAACACATCAAAAAAATCTCTGTCTCTGTAAAAGTTTTATGAAAAGAAAGCTAATTTTAGTTGATTTGAGCAAGTAAAATGCAAGCACTGCTTACATTTGTAAATTTAATTTATCTTTCTGCAAAGATTGATTATTTAATAAAGTTATTTATTTTGATTCAGTAACCAGTCAAACTAAATCTAACATATATAGGACATCTTTCCTTTGAAGAAAATCTCCTTTGCAAATTTGTTTTATTCCAAATAAACAGATTTTCATTCCCTTGTCCTTGTTCTTGGGTCATAAATTATGTTGTCTGCTCCACCTACTGGTAGATATATGCAAAGGACTATTGTTGGAGTCATTAAAGATACTGCCTCTGAAGTGTTGCCACATTTTTAAGGATCTTCCTGGAGGTCAGCGAAGTTACAGATACAAATGTAAAACTCAAGGTCTATTCAAAAAAATTAATATTTTGAAATATAGGTTATTATATAAAATTATAGGCATTAATAGTTTACTGATTATATTACTTTCCTGAAATAGTTTTCTGAAAATATTACCCTTTTAAAAAACTTAATATGTCAATAAAAGGATAAATAAATACAATATATATTTACAACTCAGTATATTAAAACTAGGCACATTTTATTTTGGGCTTCCCTGGTGGCTCAGATAGTAAAGAATCTGCCTGCAGTACAGGAGACCTGGGTTCAATCTCTGGATTGGGAAGATGCCCTGGAGAAGAGAATGGCTATCCACTCCAGTATTCTTGCCAGGAAAATTCAATGGACAAAGGAACCTGGGGGTCTACACTCCATGAAATCAAAAGAGTCAGACATGACTGAGTCACTGACACTCACTTTTTCCACATTTTATTTTAGTTATGGAATTTAATAGTTTATACATATTCAAATTAGAACTAAAATGAAAAAATATATGCTTAATTAAAATTATATACTTAATTAAATACATGTTTTGTGGAAATATCTTTCATGTCATCAGTATATAATAGATTTTTAATGTTTTTCCTTTAAGGGGCAGTTAAAATTATCCTATCAATACTGACAGAATGACTTTCAGTTATTTATGACCCTTTAAAAAGATGCCATACTCTAATTAATATTGATAAAACTTTACTTTTAATTACTATAGTTTTTAGAGAAACAAATGGCTTCAGCTACTTTGCCTTTAAATTGCATGAAATCTTATTTGTATACAGAAGGAAAATATCTTCATTTTAAAAATTAAATTTGATATGCCAGAAATTAAGTGGTAGTCTGTTGATATGTACAGCATCTTTATGAGACAAATCTTGTAAGATGAAAGAATGCATAAATTAAGAAATATAGTAACGCCTCCATATCATTTATTGCTTTCAACTCTATGTTCCAATATCATAAGTGGGAAGATCTATGCCTTACATATATTAAATATTTAATATGTGACTGCTTCCCTGGTTGCTCAGATGGTAAAAAATCTGCCTGCAGGGTGGGAGACCTGGGTTCATTCCCTGGGTTGGGAAGATCCTCGGAAGCAAATGGTTACCCACTCCAGTATTCTGGCCTGGAGAATTCCATGGACTTTTTAGTCCATGGGGTCGCAGTTTCAGACATGACTGAGCAACTCCCCGCCCCCCATTTTTTATGTGATTGATTGCTTTTAATTTGAGGTGATGAAATAACAGATGAATTGCTGTGTTTCAGCGTGTACCTGCCTCTGTGTATGTGTGTGTGTGTGTGATGTCTCTTCACACACATGATGTGTTTGAAAAGTGCCTTTGGGGAGTCATCTCATAAGGCATTGTCCTTAGACAAAGGTGTACCACAGCAGTGGTTGGGAAGCTCAAGGGTGACATTAAAACATACCCCTGTAAGAAATTCTCCTGGGCTCATTTTAGACCTCTTGATCCTTATAAAACCTATTCTTTCACTTCAAAACATTCATTTTGTCTGTTCCCAGTTTCTAGGTTGATCTCTGTCTCTGTCTCTCCCTCTCTCTAGGTTTATGACCATCCCGTTACCCTTCTTGACAACACCAGCATTATGATTATGCACTGCTCCTTGAGTTACCCACAATTCATTGCACTCTCTTTTTACCCTCTCTCTGAAATGGCTTAGTATTATAAGAAACTGATTCTAAGTGAGTTCATGTACAAAGAGAAAAACTAGGTCCTGCATCAGTTCAGTTCAGTTGCTCAGTCGTGTCCGACTCTTTGCGACCCCATCAACTGCAGGCCTCCCTGTCCATCACCATCTCCTGGAGTTCACCCAGACTTGCATCCATCGAGTCAGTGATGCCATCCAGGCATCTCATCCTCTCTCGTCCCCTTCTTCTCCTGCCCGCAATCTGTCCCAGCATCAGAGTCTTTTCCAATGAGTCAACTCTTTGCATGAGATGGCCAAAGTACTGGAGTTTCAGCTTTAGCATCATTCCTTCCAAAGAAATCCCAGGGCTGATCTCCTTCAGAATGGACTGGTTGGATCTCCTTGCAGTCCAAGGGACTCTCAAGAGTCTTCTCCAACACCACAGCTCAAAAGCATCAATTCTTTGGTGTACAGCTTTCTTCACAGTCCAACTCTCGCATCCATACATGATCACTGGAAAAACCATAGCCTTGACTAGACGGACCTTAGTTGGCAAAGTAATGTCTCTGCTTTTCAGTATGCTATCTAGGTTGGTCATAACTTTCCTTCCAAGTGAGTAAGCATCTTTTACTTTCACGGCTGCAATCACCATCTGCAGTGATTTTGGAGCCCCCCAAAATAAAGTCTGACACTGTTTCCCCATATATTTGCCATGAAGCGATGGGACTGGATGCCATGATCTTCGTTTTCTGAATGTTGAGCTTTAAGCCAACTTTTTCACTCTCCTCTTTCACTTTCATCAAGAGGCTTTTTAGTTCCTCTTCACTTTCTGCTATAAGGGTGGTGTCATCTGCATATCTGAGATTCTTGAGATTTCTCCCGGCATCTTGATTCCAGCTTGTGCTTCTTCCAGTCCAGTGTTTCTCATGATATACTCTGCATATAAGTTAAATAAGCAGGATGACAATATACAGCCTTGACGTACTCCTTTTCTTGTTTGGAACCAGTCTGTTGTCCCATGTCCAGTTCTAACTGTTGCTTTCTACAGATTTCTCAAGAGGCAGGTCAGGTGGTCTGGTATTCCCATCTCTTTCAGAATTTTCCACAGTTTATTGTGATCCACACAGTTGAAGGCTTTGGCATAGTCAATAAAGCAGAAGTAGATGTTTTTCTGGATTTCTCTTGCTTTTTACATGATCCAGTGGATGTTGGCAATTTGATCTCTGGTTCCTCTGCCTTTTCGAAAACCAGCTTGAACATCTGGAAGTTCATGGTTCACGTATTGCTGAAGCCTGGTTTGGAGAATTTTGAGCATTACTTTACTAGTATGTGAGATGACTGCAATTGTGCAGTAGTTTGAGCATTCTTTGGCATTGCCTGTCTTTGGGATTGGAATGAAAACTGACCTTTTCCAGTCCTGTGGCCACTGCTGAGTTTTCCAAATTTGCTGGCATATTGAATGCAGCACTTTCACAGCATCATCTTTCAGGATTTGAAATAGCTCAACTGGAATTCCATCACCTCCACTAGCATTTGTTTCCATACAGAAATAGTATGGACCTAACAGAAGCAAAAGATATTAAGAAGAGATGGCAAGAATACACAGAAGAACTGTACAAAAAGATCTTCATGACCCAGATAATCACAATGGCGTGATCACTCACCTAGAGCCAGACATCCTGGAATGTGAAGTCAAGTGGGCCTTAGGAAGCATCAGGTCCTGCATATGAAAGGATAAAGTAAGCCAGAACATTGTGTACATTTCTATGGTGCCTTTCTGTGAGTAGCACAAAGCACTTTTGTTCTATTTATCCTCACGATATTCTATAAAGTAGCAGTTATGTTACTGGTGACTCAAATGCCATTGTTTGGTATTCATTTTTCCCTGGACACTTGGCAGATACATTCTTTCAGGAAGATTATGTAGTGAATAAAGATTTGACCTACGATCTTTGGATTTGCAGTTTAAGAGGCAGGTCTTGAAGTTTGATCATTTGTTCTTGGTCCCAAGTGAACTGTCTACATCACAAAATCATAATATAATTTGCTACTGTTGGCAGTCTCTGTTCAGAAAAGGCCAAGGACTGAACTACCATGAAGAATGAATTAGCTATTAACTTTTACATTTTATTTCCTTCCTCCTTAACATTATAGTTTTTATTATCCTGTAATATGTGAAAGGGATAAAATTATCCATTATCCGAACTCTTTGAAGAGACAGACGAAGTGGTAAAAGAAAATATCTTGTTGTGTCCCCAAAATGAGTCCCTTTTCCACTCTTGTATCCTTGCCATTATCAAACCACCCACATCTAAGAAACAGAGGCAAAAATATGGATAGAAGCAAAAATAAAATTAAAGACTTCTTAAGTGGAAAAGTGTCTAGCTACTTTAATTATTTATAATTTTTTCTTTTCAGTATACTGTTTTTCAAAAGATTTTTTTTTCTCTTTAACAAATATCCTATAAATCTCTCCTGTACATATGAACTGAGGTGGATTTATGTGTTGTGGGGCTTGAAGCTTACACAATTTGGGGATCCATGTTTAAGATGATAGTATGGGTCAAATGGTAAAGAATCTCCCTGCAATGCAGGAGACTTGACTTCGATCCCTGATTTGGGAAGATCCCCTGGAGAAGGAAATGGCAACCTGCTCCAGTATTCTTGCCTGGAGAATTCCACGGACAGAGAAGCCTGGCAGACTATGGTCCATGTGGTCACAAATAGTGGGGCACAACTAAGTGACTGACACTTTCATTTCACTTCATACAATTTCATGAGGTATTTACTTGTTGATGACAGCCACATCTCTGGAGCAACATGAGTTTTTAGATGATAGGTCTCTATTCTCCTGTGTTTTCTGTGATACATGGGTTTGCTGTGTCTCTGAAGGTGAATGGTGTTTGTAACTGCAGGGAAAGTACCAGGGAGTGCAAAGAGTGTTTCATTTAAGGAATCCTTGGGTTTGCATGAAGACTTCTGCAGGACCATAGTATATGTAAGTTAAAGGTAATAGTTACAGATGCAAAAAAAGATAGTGTACAGTTACAAATACAAAAAGAGGAATACTTTTTTAGTGAGCAAAAATCATTTCATACACGTTTCAAGTGTTAATGTGTACAATACCAGAATTCAAAATCTCAAAACAGAACGTAGTTTTATTAACTGCCTGACTGCCCTATAATATGTGTTCTCTGTATTTTGGCCTCATACTCTTTCATTGCTCCTTTTTACAGTAATTTTGTTATATTTTCTAGAGTGAGAAGGAAAATTTTATTTACTCTTTTCTCTAGGAATATTGACCTAAATTTCTTATTATGACAAAACAAGTTAAATGATGTATTTCTATTTGCTCATGCTGCATTATTGAGCTCAGTTTTGAAACGGGAGAACTTCCACTTATAAAGTAAATGTTGAGAATAAAATTCTCCATTTATCACACATGTGAATTTTAGAATGATTTTCCATGGCCCAGTTTCTGGCAGTTTACCCCTTTTCAAACCCTGTTTCTTGTCCACTACCCACATACTTTCAGGGCCGCACACCTTAGGAAGTTTGTCTTGCATTGCAGTCTCTAGATCTGTCTTTTTTTGTGATCCCTGGTGAATCTGCACAGTGAGTTGTAGGCACATTCCTGAAAGTTATTCCTATATTGGGATCACTAACAAATTGTAAGTGTTCTTGGAAGTACCAGAAAAAAAAATAATCCACAAATACGTATATAAATATATCCAACTAAACTTCAATATATGAAAGTGAAAGTGTTAGTCAGTCAGTCGTGTCCACCTTTTTGCAACCCCATGGAATGTAGCCTGCCAGGGCACCTCCGTCCTTGGACTTCTCCAGGCAATAATACTGGAGTGGATCGCCATTTCCTTTCTCCAGTATATGCAAATATATCCAACTAAACTTAAATATATGACTGCCTTCTTTCTAGCTTGATCCTGAACATGTCTACAGCCACTCTTGTGCCACCCAACCCAGGCATGATAAAGGATAAGGCAGAATATAAGAATCAGTGGAATTAACTGGTTGTTTTATTTTCTTTTTTCAAATTTTACCAAAAAACACAACCATGTGAGCACACTGCCAGGGTCCCTCCCTTTGTCTTGGAGAGGGCCTACCATAAACGAGGGGCCCAAAGGTTATGCTCATCAATTTCACTCTTATTTCACCTGTGGTTGGACTTCATTTTTGTACTGTGTGCAAATCCTGCTGCTCTGGTTAATCTTGCTCACATAAGATTTAACTTTTATTTTAATGAGATTTAAATAATCATCTGCTTAATCAGATAGCAAATCTAGCATTCAGACATTGAAATAAATTGTATTATTTTAGTCCTGTCTTTAAAATTGAAGCACCTGATTTTCTTTGGATCTCTCTTATTTCTTTTCCATTTTATTTTATAAACTCAGGGTCCATTTACTTCTGTCCAATACATTGGTAAGTTTTTAATGTATTGGGTTATGGAATAGAGAGAGTTCTCATTAGATATTAAAAATAAACTATATATATATATGTGTGTATATTAGGTATTTATATGTATATGTATATTTGGTGGTTTGATGGTTTAGTCGCTAAGTCATGTCTAACCTCTGTGATCCCGTGGACTGTAGCCTGTCAGGCTCCTCTGTCCATGGGATTCTCCAGGCAAGAACAATGGAGTAAATTGCCATTTCCTTCTCCAGGGGGTCTTCTGGACCCAGGAATTGAACCCGGGTCTCCTGCATTGAACACAGATGATTTACCAACTGAACTATATGCATACATATTGGGAGGTCCAATATGTATGTATACAAACATACAAATTCAGACTCGAATAAAATTTTCAATACTTTTTTCTTTTAAATAACATTTAACTAATGCTATTGGGACTATTCTCTAATTACAATCTTAAAATATATTCAGTACCAAAACCTGGTAATATAAGGATAAAAGCAGAAAAATGAATTTGTTCATATTATACCATCCAAAGATAAACACTGTTAAAAATTTGGTTTATGTTCTTCCAGTAATTTTGTATGCATGGATATATATATATATATATATATATATAATAGATAACTATATATAACATGTACATATATGTGTGTCTGTTTTTTACTTAGAAATGGTATCCAATATAGTTTTAAGAGAAAATTCAAGTCAGAAAAGAGTTAGGACAAAATGTGTCACAAAAGTTAGTTCCCATTTCCTACCTCAGTGTAAAATGTTTCTCCACTTATCCTTGTCCCCAGCACACCAGAGTTTAAATTGCATTGTATATAAATCTGTTATGGAAAATAATTTACAGCTAACTACTATGTACTTATTTCTATTGGTTTTGTGTACAGTTAATGTTGCTGGTAAGTTAATTGCAATCAGTCCTATCCATTTCTTCATTGATTAGACAAGACTGAATTTGGGGTGGTTCCTTTTGATATCACTAAGTTTATTAATAATATAATGAAACACAAAATCTAGACATCCAAGGAAATTAATACCATTACTTTAACTAGATCTGATGAAATAGCTGGGTCTGTAATACATTATAGATTTGAAGATTTGTTCCTCTTATTTTGACTACTCTTCTCAGACGGTAAAGCGTCTGTCTACAATGCAGAAGACCCGGGCTTTGATCCCTGGGTTGGGAAGATCCCCTGGAGAAGGAAATGGCAATCCACTCCAGGACTGTTGCCTGGAAAATCCCATGGACAGAGCAGCCTGGTAGGCTACAGTCTATGGGGTCGCAAAGAGTCGGACACGACTGAGCGACTTCACTTCACTTCACTTCTGTTTTTAGGATACTTCATAACTACTTTATGGGCTTACCTGGTGGCTCAGTGATAGAGAATCTGCTTCCCAGACAGGAGACATGAGTTTGATCCCTGGGTAGGGAAGATCCCCTAGAGTGGGAAGTGGCAACCCATTCCAGTATTCTTGCCTGGAAAATCCCATGGACAGAGAAGCCTGGTAGGCTACAGTCCATGGGGTCACAAAGAGTCGGACACGACTGAGCGACTTCACTTTCTTTCTTTCATTCTGGATTGGAAAACTTCAGAAATCTTTCAACTGAGTATCTGGTGGCCAAATCTTAAAATCTCAGGTTTTGGTAAAATTCATCTCCTTTCTTCCCTTCTCTTTTCTCTTTTACTCTTCCTCCATACCTCTTTCCCCAGCCTTTATATCCAATAATCAAACACAGGGATTGAACCTGGGTCTCCTACATTGCAGACGGATGCTTTAACCTCTGAGCCACTAGGGAAGCCCATAATCAAACACACTGTTTTAAAAGTAGGAACATAGGGAGAGAAATTATACTTTCAAATGTTTCTTTAAAATGAACTCTTAACTAAGTCAATGGTTAAGATTCTCCGTCATTGTCTAATGTAGCTAATTTGGTCAAGATCACTTTTAAGAACATGAGTATTTGTTAACTTCTGAGTTTAAGTTAAGGTACAGTCTAATATTCCCTGGTGACTCAGCAGTAAAGAATCCTCCTGCAGTGTGGGAGACACAGGAGATAGGGGTTCAAACCCTAGGTTGGGAAGATCCCCTGGAGAAGGTAATGGCAACTCACCCCAGTATTCTTGACTGGGAAATCCCATGGACAGAGGAGCCTGGCAAGCTACAGTCCATGGGGTCACAAACAGTCCAGACATGACCAAAGTGATTGAGCACAGCATGCATAGTCCAACACAAGAAATTATCTATGACCTTAAGATTCTATGCAGAATAAATTAGATAAATATTTTAAAAGACACAGAAAGAGTTCTCAGTAGTATTATAGTCACAAGAAAACAAAGAGGAATTGCAATTGTTTATTTTTAAATGTATATAAAATGTTTCAGTTTGATGTGTAGAGCATGATTTTGTCAATTACTATTTTCTATCTACTGTCAGTCTTGACAGTTGAAAGTATTTCAGTCAAAAAGTGAGTTATGTTATACACACAGTATCACAACAGACAGTAAAATAAAGGATGAGAAAATGGAAGGAAGGTGTGGAGAAAGGAGGAAAGGGGAAGAATTTATCTTTAAATCTTAATCTGTGACTATCCCTTGGACCTAAAATAAATAAACTGCATGTCTTAATTAGCTATTGTTATACTGAAAGATTTGCCAAAATGATATAATCTTTCTTAGTTTTCAGAAAAGTTATGTTTTCAAGATATTTATTAGTTTGTCTCCCTAGTAAGTTGAATTTTAATTTTTTTCTTAAATTTATTTGGATTAATTTTTCCATTTAGTATTATATTAAACCATGTATGTGCTGTGCTTAGTTGCTCAATTGTTTCTGACTGTTTGCGACCTCATGGACTGTAGCCCACCAGGCTCCTCTGTCCATGGGGATTCTCCAGGCAAGAATACTGGAGTGGGTTGCCATGCCCTCCTCCAGGAGATCGTCCCAATTCAGTGCTCAAACCTGGGTCTCAGGCATTGCAGGTGAATTTCAGTTCTAATATCCATTTGAAATAAACTGTGATCATGCAGTTCAGTCAGTTCAGTAGCTTAGTCATACTCTTTGCAACCCCATGAACCGCAGCACGTCAGGCCTCCCTGTCCGTCACCAACTCCCAGAGTTTACCCAAACTCAGGTCCACTGAGTCGGTTATGCTATTCAACCATCTCATCCTTGGTCATCCCCTTCTCCTCCTGCCTTCAATCTTTTCCAACATCAGGGTCTTTTCAAATGAGTCAACTCTTTGCATGAGGTGGCAAAATACTGGAGATTCAGCTTCAACATCAGTCCTTCCAATGAACACTCAGAACACTTTAGGATGGACTGGTTGGATCTCCTTGCAGTCCAAGGGACTCTCCAACACCACAAGTCAAAAGCATCAACTCTTCGGTGCTGAACTTTCTTTATAGTCCAACTCTCACATCCATACATGACCACAGGAAAAACCATAGCCTTGGCTAGATGGACCTTTGTGGACAAGGTAATGTCTCTGCTTTTGAATATGCTATCAAGGTTGGTCATAACTTTCCTTCCAAGGAGTAAGCATCTTTTAATTTAATGGCTGCAATCACCATCTGCAGTGATTCTGGAGCCCCCCAAAATAAAGTTTGACACTGTTTCCACTGTTTCTCCATCTATTTGCCATGAAGTGATGGGACCAGATGCCATGATCTTAGTTTCCTGAATGTTGAGCTTTAAGCCAACTTTTTCACTCTCCTCTTTCAGTTTCATCAAGAGGCTCTTTAGTTCCTCTTCACTTTCTGCCATAAGGGTGGTGTTATCTGCATGTCTGAGGTTACCGTTATTTCTCCTAGCAATCTTGATTCCAGCTTGTGCTTCCTCCAGCCCAGCATTTCTCATGATGTACTCTGCATAGAAGTTAAATAAGAAGGGTGACAATATACAGCCTTGACGTACTCCTTTTCCTATTTGGAACCAGTCTGTTGTTCCATGTCCAGTTCTAACTGTTGCTTCCTGATCTGATACATGTTTCTCAAGAGGCAGGTCAGGTGGTCTGGTATTCCCATCTCTTTCAGAATTTTCCACAGTTTATTGTGATCCACACAGTCAAAGGCTTTGGCATAGTCAATAAAGCAGAAATAGATGTTTTTCTGGAACTCTCTTGCTTTTTCGATGATCCAGCAGATGTTGGCAATTTGATCTCTTGTTGCTCTGCCTTTTCTAAAACCAGCTTGAACATCTGGAAGTTCATGGTTCACATATTGCTGATGACACCCTGGCTTGGAGAATTTTGAGAATTACTTTACTAGCATGCGAGATGAATGCAATTGTGCAGTAGTTTGAGCATTCTTTGGCATTGCCTTTCTTTGAGATTGAAATGAAAACTGACCTTTTCCAGTCCCGTGATCATTCAGTTCAATTCGTCGGCAAAGTAATGTCTCTGCTTTTGAATATGCTATCTAGGTGGGTCATAACTTTTCTTCCAAGGAGTAAGTGTCTTTTAATTTCATGGCTGCAGTCACCATCTGCAGTGATTTTGGAGCCCCCGAAATAAAATCTGACACTGTTTCTCCATCTATTTGCCATGAAGTGATGGGACCGGATGCCATGATCTTCGTTTTCTGAATGTGGAGCTTTAAGCCAACTTTTTCGCTCTCCTCTTTCACTTTCATCAAGAGGCTTTTTAGCTCCTCTTCACTTTCTGCCATATCATTAAGATAATATAATTTTATTGTACTCCTATTATTTTTATTTATCCTTTATGTTCATAAGTTGCCTGATGATCTGTATTACTCTTGAACTCACATCACTAAAGTGATTTTATTTATTTTGCTTGCATTCTTAATTATATCGCCATACCAAAAGCAACTTCTCTGTCAACTATTATTGAAATAATGTCAAAATCATTGTTGAGCTTTCCCTAATCTTCCAAGGCAGAGTTGTTCCCTTTTCCTCCTCTGTGTTTTAATATAACATTTACCACTGGTGTTATGGTTACATCTACTTTGGCCTAAAGTAGGTGAACTTATAAAAGAGAGCAATTGTGTTGTTTTAACATCCCCAGTACCAAAGTAGGTTCATAAGTAGTGTCGACTGACTAATAAATGCATGTCTTCTATACATGTCATAATTCTGATTTACAGTCATTTCAGATTCAATATAAGAAAGGAAACTTTTATCTCCATCTCAGTTATTCACTAGTTCCTTTCATTAAAAAACTATTAAAAATAATTATTTTGAAAGCTATAAAAATTTTTAGTAACTGATTTTTATATTGCTAAAATATATTATGTATTTTAAAGGGGAGTTTTATATAAAATGAAAATACATAGGGTAAACTAACATTTTTAAAGGCTTCATATGTCCCAAATCAAACCAGGTTTCACAACTAGATAGCATGGAGATGAATTTCAAACTCAGAGCTGGCTGCCTTCAAAACCACACTTTCTCTTTATGTTATAGTTTGAAGGCAGCTGAGAAAGGTCCTATTTCAGAAACATTTTCCTGGATGATGACTGAAATCATATCTTTGAAGTTCTATTTATTTGAAGGAATCTAGTAGACAACATGGGCTTCCCTTGTGGCTCCATGGTAAAGAATCTGCCTGCCAATGCAGGACATGCAGGTTCAACCCTGGGTTGGGAAGATCTCCTGGAGATGGAAATGCAACCCACTCCGATATTCTTGCCTAGGAAGTCCCATAGACAGAGGATCTTGGCAAGCTATAGTCCATGGGGTCTCAAACACAGCAACAACAGTAAACAACATATTCAGCATCATTACCTTTAATCCCTGTGTGAATTAGTAATCAATTCCTTTAAACACCAGGAGGTAGAAGGCGTAAGTCTAAGATGCAAGATCCTCTCACAAGACAGCACGGGGCACCTCTGGGTAGCTTTTAGGCAATGTATATGCTTTGTTAAGGAAAGAGAAGAGTCAGGCTGGGTACTTGTCTCTTAAGTATTTTCATCTCTGATGCATCAGCTGAAATTCTGAGACAACAGAAATCCTATTCTACATGGAGTTACACATTGTTTTGTGATCATATTATCTGAGATCAAGAGATAGCTCTAAGAACACAAATGTCTTTGACACCTCACTATCGATCTGACTAGTAATGTTTTTTTCATTATGTTTCATTCATGATGAATGCTCATGTCAGGGGAAGAACTGGGACATAACAATGTCCCAAATGATAATACTGAAGCTATAGTTATTGATATATTCAGTAAGGGTCTTCCCTCTTAGCTAAGCTGGTAAAGAATCCTTCCGCAATGCAGGAGACCTTGATTCTATTGCTGGGTTCAGCTGATCCAGTGCAGAAGGGATAGGCTACCCACTCCAGTATTCTTGGGCTTCCCTCGTGACTCATATGGTAAAGAATCCACCTGCAACTGAGGGAGACTTGGATTCAGTCCCTGGATTGGGAAGATGCCCTGGAAAAGGAAATGGCTACCCACTCCAGTATTCTGACCTGGAGAATTCCAGAGGCACTTGGCAGACTACAGTCCATGGGATCACAGATAGTATAGTTAATGGTAGAAGTGAGGCACAGTATTTGCCAAGAGCCATTATGGAATGGTCAGGACAGAAAATTGGCAAGGAAGGGAAAGAAAGGTGATAAAGAGCCCAATATTTAAACCCATGTATCCTTGCTTGAGTTCAGAACAAGTTGAGAAAAGAATAGATGGAAGTCAATAGTATTAGTTTTTTAGCAGTGTGAGCTGGGTTGAAATAACTAAATAAGCATGGACCCAATAAAGGTGGGAGAGGATGTGTTGACAAGCATAAAAGCTGAAGGGTGTAGTAGATGGAAGGAGAATTTAACCTGTAAGTCAGAAGGAATGAAACAAGTGTAGGATCATATATGAATGTTTTCGCAGGGATGATTGAAATTTGAAGTAAATTTGCATTTTGAGGACTTCGAAATCCTAGTTGATCTTCTAAAATCATCCTGAGAAGAATCAGAGACAGACAGGGGCTCTGAAGGACCAGCTAGTTTTGAAGTCCACAAATAGGTAGAGTTTCCAGTCTGCCTGGTTATATGATTTATTCCAGCAATTTTCAGCAGCCTGAGCTTGTAAGCATGGAGAATAACAGTAAAAACACTTAACAGTCCTTGAAGGCCTACTATGAGCTAAGTATTCTAATTGTTTTACATGAATTACCTCTCTTAATTCTCATTACCACCCTATAAGGTAGACAGTTATCCCCAATTCATTGATGAAGCACAGAGAAATTAAGGACCTAAGGTCAGCGTTAGTGTGTGATGGTCTAGACCAGGGTTCACATTCACAATGAGTACATGGTACAGCCTCTTTTAAAAAGTTAGCATTTATTGAGTAGATTCTATGTCCTGGGCACTTTTCAAAGTGCTTTAGCTATATTAACATTTTTAAACTTACATATGACCTCATGGGGCTTCCCTCAGAGCTCCATCAGTACAGAGTCTGCCTGCAGTGCAGGAGACCTGGGTTTGAAGAAGCCAGGGTCAGGAAGATCCCCTGGAGAAGGAAGTGGCAGCCCACTTCAGTATTCTTGCCTGGAGAATCCTATGGACAGAGAAGCCTGACAGGCTACAGGCTATGGGGTCGCACAAGTAGGACACGACTGAGCGACTAAGCACACAAGCACACACATGACCTGATGGGATAGTTCTGTTATTTCAGAGGCTTCCCTGGTGGCTCAGACAGTAAAGAATCTGCCTGCAGTGTAAGAGACCTGGGTTCAATCCCTGGGTTGGGAAGATCCCTTGGAGGAGGAAATGGCAACCCACTACAGTATTCTTGTCTGGAAAATCTCATGGACAGAGGAGCCTGGTGGGTTACAGTCCATGAGGTCCCACAGAGTCAGACATGACTGAAGTGGTTTAGCACAGTACCCATGTTATAGTGAATTTAAGTAATACAGGCTAGAATCACAGAAGAAGTAAAAGATAGAGTTGGGAATTCAGATTTAATTAATTAACCAATAAGTTCTGCATAGTCGAATGGATTATGGTTTGGGGCATGGCCAGGATGGTGGATGTTGGAACATGAGTCATTAAAATAACCAACCATGTGATTCAGATTACTAGGGACAAAAAGTGAGGGCAAAAAGAGGTGATAGATTAGGAAAAACTTGAGAGATCACTCCACTTGAGATCTTTCGGGAATCAATCTTATGGTTAACCAAGGATGTGGGATCTAGTAGACTAGAAAGTTAAGAGGACGAGATGTTTGTGTCTAAGCTTATTGAATTATTAACAGAGAGCAGACTTGGATGATGAGGATATGTAGGGCATGGCTAACGTTGTATCAGGGTGAAGGTCAGTGAAGGTGAAGCAGTCGAAGAACTGTGAAGATAACTGTCGAAATGGTTGCCTGTCTACACATGAAAATCACTTAAAATTTTGCCAGAACGCAAAGTAGAAGGGAAGCCTGAATGACATGCCAAAGGCTATCATGAATATGGAAGAATGCCCAGCGAGTCTGTATATAATGAGCGTAAGGAAGGACAAAGGAAGAGATATTCAGACTGCAAGAAGGTAGATGCAGCACGATCTGAAAGTGACATTGGGGCATGAGATAATGCAAATCTATCCCTGGTCACTGCGATCCAGGGAAGTGCTGCATCTGAGTGTTTTGCTCAGGAGGGCTGCAAGGGAAATGGTGCTCTAGACGAGAAGGCAGCTTCGGTTATAATTTTTTAAAAAGGTAGAAAATGTATTTATTGAAAAGTTTGAGGCCATAGCCGAGTGGTTAGCACAGACAGGAGGTGGGTTCCACACAGCAAGGTTGAAAAGATTCTAGGCAAGGGAATGAGGAAGAGTAACAGGGTAGTTGAGGATGGATATACCAGAAATGTTAAGGAGAACTGTGATTAATTTAGCAGAAAACCCTTTGGCAAACGCAGTTTCACCAAAAAACAAATAGACAAATAGTTGTTTGGTCCGACCATATCCTATTGTGGAGAAACTTAAGTTGCTGTGCCTATTTTTTATTTCAGCTAGTACAATGATATTATAGAGTGGAAGTGAATTATGGATTAAAAAGCACAAGGGTAGTACTATTTCCTCAAATTTTGAAAACAAAAACACATACAAACTTGTAAAACAATCCAGTAGTACATCACCCAAAACAGAGACCAGACTGTTACTTGTTTTAGAATAGATCAGTTTCTTGATCAAAATATTAATTGGCCAACTTCTTTTGAAAAAATTATGTTATCAAATTATATTACCACCAGAGGGACTTATAGTTTCAGTAGTAATAAAAGATAATAGGATCATGAAGCATATGGAATTTTCTAGGCTCCTTACCATTGAGGAGACCAGAGTAAAAATAGGAAAGCAAAAAGATAAAAAAGCTAAAATAAAATTTTTATTTCTTGGAAACATACAGAAAAGCACAAAAATCGTTATCACCCAGCTCAGTTGTCACAAAGTGAAAGTGAAGTCGCTCAGTCATGTCCAACTCTTTGCAACCCCGTGGACTGTAGCCCACCAGGCTCCTCTGTCCGTGGGACTCTCCAAGCAAGAATACTGGAGTGGGTTGCCATTTAAAGTGGCAGGTATAACTGATATCTGGTAGGTACTAGTTAATAATTTCCATCCAAGAAGCCACAGGTCTTCAGAACAAAACTGTGTGAGAACATAGTGGTCTGAAAACGAGGTGGCCTTTAGGATCTGGACACAAGACTGTAGCCAGCCAGATTAAGGCAACATAGTGTTCTATGGCCAAGAAGCATGGATAACATTAAAATTTTGATAAGACTTTGATAAAGTTTAAAATTAATTTTTCTTATTTCCTTAAGAAATAATCCTTTTTCAATGACTCATGGGATATCAGTTTTTTTTGCAGAGTCCCGTAGAACCCTGGAAATGATGCTTGACAAATGCTCTCTTCCATTGGTACGTTTTCTTTAACAAAAGAAAATTTTCATTTACTTGCCTGTTTCTATAATGCCAAGCATTTTTCCTTTAGCTACTAATTTCTTGGAAGTCACCTTTTAACCCCAAACTATGGAATCATCTTCAAACCAAATCCTCCAAGCAAGAGAGTAAAAAAGGTGTGTAACTAAAGGCTCTAGAGGGATGGTGATCATAAAAACATCTTTCGCTATGGTTCCTCTATTTTCCTTTGGAGATTCAGGTTTCATTCGTGTGTGTAATAAGCCAGTTCAGAATGTGTGGCAATTGTGTATCAGAGGAGTCACAGTAAGGAGTTTTCAGATCACTGTGAATGGGGTGTCCACTTTCACTGCTCCACTGAGAATAACTCTTGATCTAGTCACCCAGGAATCTCTAAGCTATAAATCCATATGACCTCTCAGAGGTCTGCACACTGCCCATCACTCCAGTGATCTTGTGACCTCCTCTGGCCTTGGTGACAATATGGTCAGCTTTTCCTCCCACTCTGATAATTCCTTCTCACCTTTGTTCAGTAATTCCTGTGTATCTTATTTATTCTGTTATTATATGGGACTACTTATAGTTTTTTAATATCAAAGTTATTTAAGACTCTCTTCCTTTGTATGTTGTGTTTGTGTTATTGTTTTCTGGGAATGACTTCTCCCTACTTTACACACCAAACAAATCCCATCTTTTCTTTCAAGATCCTGCTCGACACTGGGCATCCTCCCCGCCCACACCACTCCCCTCCTTAGGACGGTCTGTTTCCAGGATGGCCTTCTGTCCCTGTTAACAGTAATTTCAGTATTTTGTATTTGTTTTATAAACTATCGAGGCTGGGACTGAAATTGAAAGAGAGGAATCAAAGCCAAATCTGGAGACCCTGCCAAGGTAGTAGACAGAGGAAAACATTAAGGAAGCCAAACTGGGGATCATAGGGACAGTGGGGGTGATGGTGGTTGTGGCTTGCTACAGACTGGGGAAGGAACGGGTCTAGAGAAATGCCTAAGGAAGAAAACAAGGAACTTTGATCAGTATTTGCAGGGACCAGTAACATTCAGAGATAGAGAAAGGAATCGTATAATGGGCAAGATTTCGCAGGAAATCTTTTACAGGAAATCCTTCTCAGAAAATCTTTTGATAATGCAGTATGGTTAAAGGAGAATCCTGACTGGGGAGGAGGAAGATATTCTTTCATCCCAGGGTTTTCTGAGTCATCGTGATAATGCTGTATTTTAGAAACCTTAAACCAGCCTCCTCTTTTTTTTTTTCCTCCTCACATTCATGAGTCACGATGTTTCTGCCACAAGAACAGAATCTGCTTCTGCAGAGGTCAGCTGTCACCTTCCAGTTACCACTCCAGGTGTGCGGTGTCTGTCCTTATGCCGTTCCACCCTCTCTGGCATCTGACCCTGGGGACCTCTTCCACGAAGCCATCTTCTCCCTCATGTCGTGCCCAAGCCCTCCAACCCCCACCGTTTGCTCTTTCCAGTGCCCTTCACTTCATGAGCTTCTCTTCTCCCTTTTACTTCTTATAAATACACACTAAGACTTCTTCCTTGGAAAAAATTCCCTCAGTCTCTCTGCTCTCCCTCAGTGACTCCATCCATTTTCACACCTCCAGCCATTTTTCATTCAGGAGACACTCTGGTTGCTGGCTGTGACCTCCCTCTGAAGTTCCAGACCTACTGTGATGACAACACATTAGACCTTTCAACCTGAATGCTTTGTGGGAAGCTCAGTCCTAATGTCTGCCAAACAGAGGGGAATATTCGCACATAACCGCTCTCCTTGCTAATTCTCTGCCTGGGTTCTAAAGGCAAGATTTTCCCGCAACTCTACACTCCCTTATATTCTTCTTGATTAACCTGTTATCCATGTTTTTTGCCTCTGTTTCCATAAAATGCTCCCTGTCCATGTCACTCTTCTGTTCCCTCCAGTCTCTGTTCTTCCCTCTGGGTAAGCAAGCTTCACCTCCTTCACAGACTTCTGGTCTTACGTCACTTATGCAGATTAACATGGTTTGATGGTCTGCTCTGAGCCAGGTATTGAGAAAGGTAATGAGTCAGGGTTCTCAACTCTTCTTTTAAAACAAAACTAAACGAATACCTGGACATGTGCTTCAAAGATGCCAACTGCATTGGTCTAGGGTGGGGCTTTGGAGAAGTCAGTGGCACCCCACTCCAGTACTCTTGCCTGGAAAATCCCATGGATGGAGGAGACTGGTAGGCTGCAATCCACGGGGTCGCGAAGAGCCGGACACGACTGAGCAACTTCACTTTCACTTTTCACTTTCCTGCATCGGAGAAGGAAATGGCAACCCACTCCAGTGTTCTTGCCTGGAGAATCCCAGGGATGGGGGAGCCCAGTGGGCTGCCGTCTATGGGATCGCACAGAGTCGGACATGACTGAAATGACTTAGCAGCAGCAGCAGCAGAGTGGGCTTGGACATTAGTATTTTTTGAACACCCCAAATGAATTTGACATTCAGCCAGAGCTGAGAACTACAAACTTAAGTATATAAATGCCAAGAAAATGGATGTTGTTCTTTATGGAGCTTAAATTCTAATAGTCAGGGAGACAGACATTCAAGAACAAACAGTCATATATGTGTAAAATTAAAAGTGATAAGTGCCATGAAGAAAATGAACAGGGAACTTTGAGAGAAAGGATATAGTAGGACAATATGTGTAAAAGCACAAGTCTTTCCAAAGGAGTAATATTTAATGTGAATTTTTAAGGATGAGTATAGTTTGGCCAGGCAAGTAAGCAGATAAGAAGAAAAACATTTTTGATGAATTTGAGTCATGGAAGAGCCTGGCATGCTTTGAGGAAATAAAAGCAAGCCAGTGTGGATGGCATGTGGTGAGGGATGGGAAGAGTGGCTGAAATGAGGCTGGAACTGAAAAAAGGACTTTGTTAAGAATTTGTTAGGTTTTCTTAGGTACATTGAAAAGCCATATATAGCATTTTCGAGACAAAAACAATTTCTGAATTTGTAATTTTACTCTGGTTTCCCTGTAGAGGGTAACATGGGTTCAAAACAGAGCAGATGGAGACTAAATATAAGTTTGAAGTTAGATAACGGTGGTGGCCACGGATGTTAATAGAAGTTTACAGATTGGATATATATTTTGAAAGAAGAATTAATAGAATTTGTTGGTGGAGTGGCTATAAGCAATGAGGGAAGATCACTCATCATCAAGGATGATTCTCAGGTTTTTGGCTTAAGATATTGAGAGCTGATGATGCCATTTACCTTTTTTTTTTCTAATAGGCTTTGTTTTAGGGAAGTTTTAGGTTTGCAGCAAAATCAAGCAGGATTTTCATGTTCCTCATGGCTCTACACATTTCTTTACCTACTTTTGCCTTTTCTGGGTGTTTATACAAACACAATATACAATATGTGGTATTGCATCTAACTTCTTTTATTTTTCATAATGTTTTTGAGATTCTTCCATGTGACAGCATATATCGATATTTCATTTCTTTTTATTATTGAATGGATAACTACATTCTGTTAATTTATTAACCTATTGATAAATATTTGGATTACATCCAGTTTTTGGCATCTATGAATAATGCTACTACAAACATTTGCATGCAAGTCTTTGTGTGGACATATATTTTCATATCTCTTGTGTGGATTCCCAGGAATGGGATTGTTGTATTATACGTGAAGCACGTATTCAACTTTTTAAAAATAGGAGTTTTGGGTTTTTTTTGTTTTTGTTTTTGTTTTGTTTTTTTAGCAATGTTAAGTTCATAGCAAATTTGAGCCAGAAGTTGCCGTATAAAATCAGTCCTCCATATCCTCAGATTCCGTATCTGTAGATTCAACCAACCGTAGATTCAAGTACTCAAAATGCCTGAAAGTTCATTAAAAGCAAAATTTAAGTTTTGTGCACAGCCAGCTGTTTACATAGCATGTACTTTGTGTTAGGCATTGTAAGTACTGTAGTGATGATTTGACATATGAGTATGTATGTGTGCAGCTTATATGCAAATACTCCACCATTTTATATAACGGGTCAGAGCATTCTTGCACTTTGATATCTGCAGGATTGGGGAGGCAGATCTTGGAACTAATCCTCTAAGGACACCAAAGGATGATTGTACTCTCCACCCCCTCCCACATCAGTTCAGTTCAGTCGCTCAGTCGTGTCCGACTCTTTGCAACCCCATGGACTGCAGCACTCCAGGCCTCCCTGTGCATCACCAACCCCCGGAGCCTACTCAGACTCATGTCCATCAGGTTGGTGATGCCATCCAACCATCTCATCTTCTGTCATCCCCTTCTCCTCCGGCCTTCAATCTTTCCCAGCATCAGGGTCTTTTCCAGTGAGTCAGCTCTTCACATCAGGCCAAAGTATTGGAGTTTCAGCTTCGGCATCAGTCATTCCAGTGAATATTCAGGACTGATTTCCTTTAGGATGGACTGATTGGATATCCTTGTTGTCCAAGAGACTCTTAAGAGTCTTCTCCAACAACACACTTGAAAAGCATCGATTCTTTGGTGCTCAGCTTTGTTTATAGTCCAACTCTCACATCCATATATGGCCACTGGAAAAACCATAGCTTTGATTACATGGACCTTTGTTGGTAAAGTAGTGTCTCTGCTTTTTAATATGCTGTCTAGGTTGATCATAGCTTTTCTTCCAAGGAGCAAGCATCTTTTAATATCATGGCTGCAGTCACCACCTGCAGTGATTTTGGAGCCCAAGAAAATAAAAGTCTCTCACCGCTTCGTTTCCCCATCTATTTGCCATGAAGTGATGGGAATGGATGCCATGATCCTTGTTTTTTGAATGCTGAGCTTTAAGCCAACCTTTCCACTCTCTTCTTTCACTGTCATGAGGCTCTTTAGTTCCTCTTCACTTTCTGCCATAAGGGTGGTATCACATCATTATCACCCAAACTCCATAAAGAGGGTTCACCCTGTGTTGCATATTCTACTCCACTCTCATCTTGCTGAGTGTAGTTTCTGAGGAAAAACTGGATGTAATTCTTACTTTGCTCCTCTGTTAAGTGAGATGTTTGTCCGCTCTGCCTTTTATAAGGTTTTTTGATTTTGTTGAAATGTGAATATGATACACCCACCTAGGTGTAGGGTTTTGAGGGCTTTTGTTTGTTTTGTTTGGCATTTATCCTGCTTGGTGTTCTCTGAGCTTCTTGGATATGTGATTTGGTGTCTGAAATTAATATGGAGGAAATCCTCAGTCATTGTTTCTTCAAATAATTCTTCTGCTCCTTTCTTTCCTTCCTTTTTTTTTCTTTTGCTTTTTGAAGTTTCTCCTGAAATATGCTCTAGGTCAGAGATCTTTCCTCAGCCTTGCCTAGTCTGCAAATAAGTCCGTCAAGGCATTCTTCATCTCTGTTATAATGTTTTTGCTCACTGGCATTTCTTTTTGATTCCTACTTGGAATTTCCCTATCTCTGCCAGCATTGCCCATCTGTTCCTGCATGCTGCCTACTGTGTGTTCAGTGCCTTCACTTATTAATCACAATTGTTTGAAATTCCTGGTCTGGAAACTCCAATAGCCTTGCCTTGTGAGAGTCTGGTTTTGATGCTTGTTCTGTCTCTTTAAATTGTGGGGTTTTTTTTGCCTCTGTTCTCACTGGGTCTGTTTCTGTAGGTTTTGTCTGCCAGTAGGTCCTGCTTCATATTTCCCCCTGAGGTTGCTTTCTAAAGGAGAATGCAGAAATCAAGAGATTCCCATTTTATGTGGAATTAAGTACAATCTTGCAGCCTTCTAGAATTTGGTCCTGATTTATCTTTAGGCTCATTTCTGACTATGGCTCCCTGCATAAATTGGCCAAAGTAATGTTCATTGAACAGGTGCCCTATGTTTTTTCCATATGTCTTTATTTTTACAGTTCCCTTAGACTGGACTACTTTTTTCCCTTTTATTATTGTGAAAATTCTACTCATCTTTAGAACAAATTCAGATCCTCTTTCCACAGGGTTTTCTAAATGATACATACCTTTACCATAACCTTTGGTGTATACTTCTTATACAAGCTACTAGAGTAACTTACCACAGGCTGGTTATGTTGTTATCAGTAACAAAACTGTTTTCCTAATCCCTCTTACCTCCTCTGCATAAGAACAGCTTGATGGGAGTGATCACTTTTTATTCATCTCTGTACCCACCTGAGATACAGCAAAGTGTTTCTAAAGTTAGTAGATGCTCAGTATTTATTGAACTGAATTAATATATAGAGAATGTTTTCTTATTAAAATTTCTTCATTTAAATCAACATTTCATGAGAATATTTTAACATATGATAATAATGACTAGGATATCCTAATGATTCATAAAAACCATTTGTTAACTAATAAAGCCAGCTACACCTGGGATTTGCATTTAACATGGCATGGCCCCTCTTTCTTTTGACTGAAGACATTTAAACATTTTATTTCTTCATGGAGTGAAAGATGAGAAAAAGCATTTGTAGTCAGTAATAATTAAAAAAAAATATTGCCTTGGATAGGTAAGAACTATTCCAAATATATTCTCTGTGAATCCTTAATGTTTCCTTGAAATCGTTATTCCTTCTGCAGTGCTGTATTGAGGGTTAACGTGACTATTGTTTGTGTCTGAGAAATGAACATGTTTCCTTTTCGTTCTCAGCAAGAGTAATTGAATGTAGAGTATCTTACTAAATGCTGGCCTGTGACAGTGTTAACACTCTTGACTATCTCTTAATGGCAGAGCAGTTGTTTGCTGAGTGGGAGTTTTATAAATCCCCTGGCACTAGTATGTCCCGATAATTATGATGAAGTGCACTGGTCAGTGTTGATTCAGTAGTCCCTACCCCGGCAGATATTTCATTCGCAGGTCCCTGGCCCTCTTCCACTTTTCCAGTTATTAGAGACCTTTACTGCTCTTCTGTGTGCTTGCCTAGCATTATCTTTTAAAATCATATTTTATAAAACTTAGAACCCACACAAATTTTAGATAGTCTTCCATTTAGAACAGTTCATCTCTCATGGTATTCACAGAATCTAACTAATGGGGCAAGAAAATACTCTTTTAAGATCTTTTTTTAAATTGAAGCATAATAAAATTTACAATGCTTTGTCAGTATCAAGTGTACAACAAAGTGATTCAGTTATACATACATATATATATATATATATATATATATATACACACACATTCTTTTTCAGATACCTCTCCATTATAGGTTATCATAAGATATTGAGGAGAACGACATTCAGTATTTTACAATAACCAATAAGGGAAAAGAATCCAAAAAAGAATATACATATGTATGAATGTACATATGTATGTATAACTGAACCATTTTACTGTATATTTGAAACTAACACAGCATCGTATATCAACTATACTTCAATAAAATTTTTTTTAAAAGAAACTGAGTATACTGTGCTATAAGGTAGCTCCTATTATTTGCCTATTTTATATATAATATTGTGTATATGAAAAAATACTTTTAAATTTTGTTTCTTTTTATGGCAATCAGTGGCTCCTATTTGCTATGTAGTTGTCATTTGCAGAAGTAAAAAGTTAAATACTCCCACCTACCCTGTAGAGTACTTCATTCCTGGAATAAGCAGTTACTTTGAAAGAAATGGCAACCCACTCCAGTATTCTTGCCTGGAAAATTCCATGGATGGAGGAGGCTGGCAGGCTATAGTTCATGGGGTTGCAAAGAGACACAACTGAGCGATTTCACTCACCTTTGAAATCATGAGAAATCACTGTTTCTCATCTGATAAAATCTGAAATTGAAGCACTAGTATCTGTGCTATGGGAATTATAGGTGTATGCGGTCCCTTTTAAAATTCTTTTTATTTTTCAGAAACTTGTTTTAAAAGTAAACCTTAATAACAAGGAGAAGAGAAAAAAATTAGACTATGGCTTCCTCCAGGCAATTACAAAATAAAGGTCAGCGTATGAGTGGAAAATGACCATAAAAACATTCTTCATGAAATACAGCAGTAGATGTGCCAAATATAACAACTATATTCATTTGCTTTCAAATCAATTGCATTTTTAAAGCACTTTCCCTTAGAATACTTTGGTGTGAGGATAGAAACGGAAGAGAGCCAGCTGATAGATTGTTAAAAATATGGAATGGTTCAAAATATTAATGTAATGCTAAGGGTGACTGGGTAACAAATGGTACATTTGCTCGTTGTTCAACCTGACATAATTAATATTCCAGGTCATGCTAAGTTCCCATGATGGAGGGTCTGAAGGGAGAAATTCAAGAAAAATATATATCTATTATATAACTCATTGCCTTTTTTTCGTTTCCTTTTGACGAGTCAGAATCATAGCCTTAAAAAAAAAAATCAGTGCTTTCACACCTCATTTGCCGTATTCACCACTGGGCCACCAGTCAGCAGCCAGGCCTGATCCGGGGAGGTCAGTAAGAAGCTATTAGCAGCGTCCTCTCCTGAGATTTCTTGGGTCTTATTGAGTTGAATGTTAGCATGACAGTACTGCAAATAACTCAGTTGTAGGCTTCTTTTTTTTTTTAAACAGTTAGCACAGATTTCCCCATAGTGTTGGTCACTCTAGAAAATTATTGCTGAAAATGAAGTCCCCAAAGCAAGCTTGGCAGTAGCCCGTCTAAGTTGTGAAAAATGTGAAAACGGAAAAATATGTCATAGTCCCCGAGGATTAAATTTTTACTTATTACTGTGACTTACAGTAATAATTTTTTTAAAAATCCACAACAAACTCTTAGTCACAAAGTGGCTTGCAAATTAATGAAATATAGCCATCAAGACAGTAGTTAAGGCTGTTTTATTTACTTAAAGAAAATAATGATTAAACGAATAACTGTATTAGTATAAATAGGGTATCTGCTTGCTATAGGATTGGGAGAGTGGGCCATTTTCATTGACAAAAGTTAGGCAAATGCATTAAATTAATTTCTAAAATACTGACACCTTGAAGATTTTAAATGATACATTTTCCATTCAATTAAAATATATTTTTCATCTATATATGACTGAAATTGCAAAAAGAATACACATGAGGAGGTCTCCATATAGGTTGCAAAATATAATTTAAGAAAGCTATCATGTCTACCGATCTATTTGCATTTCCCATCTAGCCTATGTATACATGTGCATGCAAATGTGAAGGAGATCAAAGATTTCTAATGGGGTAAAGTTAACAGTGGGTTGCTGTTATTCAGGTAGATAGATTTTTAAAATGATAAATTATAATCTAGTTACATTGCAGCATTTTTCCATTTTAATCTGTAAGATTATGGAAATGATAAGCTAACAGACTTCAGTCAACTAGGTCATCACAAACCAAAAATCTGTTCTCTTGTACGTCTTTCATAAACTATGAAGATTTAATTCTGCTTTATGTCAGACTAGTCTTTTTAGTCTTTTTATACTATTATATCAAATATAATAGTATAATATTTATTGTTATTTGTCATTACAATTGATATATAGTCTCATCTTAGAAAGTCATGTCCACTTTGTTCTGTATTTAGTATTATAGTAAGAATATGTTAACATGGTATAAAAAATGGCTTATACAATGCCTATAATGTTTTCAATACTTTCTTTCTTGTATGAATTATATAGGGAAAAATTCTCAAAGAGTCAATTCAAATCATTTTTAAAATAGGTAAATATACTTACATTAATTCTTCCTTAACATAGGAAAAATTGAGTTGGAGGTGACTCAGTAGGTCCAGAATAATTTGGTTCTAGATCACAGTGTATTCAAAAGCAAACTGAAACTGAAGTGTTAAGAAAAGTGAAAGAATATAATCTAAATATTTAAAAGAAATCAGTAAGATTTTGAAATAAAGTGCAATTTTACTAAGATATTTATGTGGCTTGGGGAAGTAAAAGTAAAATAGACTTCATGGGCCTTTCTGAGCAGTGCATTGTTTTTCTCCATAAGCATTTAGCATTTCTTTTTTGAGTGTCAAGCACTTTGGTAGGCCCTCAGTTCAGTTCAGTTCAGTCACTCAGTTCAGTTCAGTCACTCAGTCATGTCCAACTCTTTGTGATCCCATGAATTGCAGCACACCAGGCCTCCCTGTCCATCACCAACTCCCAGAGTTCACTCAGACTCACGTCCATCAAGTCAGTGATGCCATCCAGCCATCTCATCCTCTGTCGTCCCCTTCTCCTCCTGCCCCCAATCCCTCCCAGCATCAGAGTCTTTTCCAATGAGTCAACTCTTTGCGTAAGGTGGCCACAGTACTGGAGTTTCAGCTTTAGCATCATTCCTTCCAAAGAACACCCAGGGCTGATCTCCTTTAGGATGGACTGGTTGGATCTCCTTGCAGTCCAAGGGACTCTCAAGAGTCTTCTCCAACACCACAGTTCAAAAGCACCAGTTCTTCGGCACTCAGCCTTCTTCACAGTCCAACATCCATCCATGACCACAGGAAAAACCATGGCCTTGACTAGACAGACCTTAGTCGGCAAAGTAATGTCTCTGTTTTTGAATATTCTATCTAGGTTAGTCATAACTTTTCTTCCAAGGAGTAAGCGTCTTTTAATTTCATGGCTGCAGTCACCATCTGCAGTGATTTTGGAGCCCAAAAAAATAAAGTCTGACTCTGTTTCCACTGTTTCCCCATCTATTTCCCATGAAGTGATGGGACCAAATGCCATGATCCTCATTTTCTGAATGTTGATTTTTAAGCCAACTTTTTAAAGTTGCTCAGTCGTGTCCAGCTCTTTGTGACCCCATGAATTGCAGCATGCCAGGCCTCCCTGTCCATCACCGCCTCCTGGAGTTTACCCAAACTCATGTCCATCAAGTCTATGATGCCATCCAGCCATTCCATCCTCTCTTGTCCCCTTCTCCTCCTTCCCCTAATCCATCCCAGCATCTGGAGAAGCCAAAATACCTAAAACAGAGCACCTGTGCTCCAGCTGCTTGCTTAGGGAAGACCAACACACACAAATATAATTATGAAACAATGTGATAGGCACTATGATAGACTTATCCCCAAGCAATTAAGGAACCATTGGGGATAGGACTTGAAATCTAGTCTGAGTTGATACTCATGTTATTGTTTGTCACCAAGTCATGTCCAACTCTTTGCAACCCAATGGGCTACAGCATGCCAGGCTTCTCTGTCCTTCACCATCTCATAGAGTTTGCCCGAGTTCATGTACAACTCCTTGACTCTCTGTGTCCTTTTCTGAATACACTGGCTGATACCTTGACAAATCAATCTGTGGGAAATTATCATGGCTTGATAATTCCCTTCCTGTGGTATTAGTTAGTCAGCTCAGTCATATCCAACTCTTTGTGACCACATGGACTGCAACATGCCAGGGTTTTCTGTCCATCAAGTCAGCGATGACACATAACCATCTCATCCTCTGTCATCCCCTTCTCCTCCTGCCTTCAATCTTTCCCAGTATCATTGTCTTTTCCAGTGAGTCAATTCTTTGTATCAGGTGGACAAAGTATTGGAATTTCAGCTTTAGCATCATTCCTTCCAAAGAACACCCAGGGCTAATCTCCTTCAGAATGAACTGGTTGGATCTCCTTGCAGTCCAACGGACTCTCA
>SJYC01109655.1:0-10756 GCA_006408675.1 Madoqua kirkii
TGAGAGTCTTAATAGAAGATAATTATCATCATGTTTTGTGTCTTACCCAAGCCTAATGGTTTTGTTCCTAAGACATCAAACTATATGGATAGGAAATCACAGATTGCATCAATAAGCTGGATCTCATCTACTTGCCCTACGAACCAGAAGTTAAGGAGGACCACAAGCAGAGCTCTTCATTGATCAGTCATGGAAGATTTCTCATTAAGCCTCTAGTTTGCTAGGGCTGCCATAACTAACTAGTATTAACCAGATGGCTTAAACAACAGAAATTTACTCTATCACAGTTCTAGAGGCCACAGTCCTGAATCCAGTTCACAGCAGGAGTGATATCTTCTGTCCTAGTCTCTCCCTTAGCTTTTGGTGATGGCTGGTAATCTTTGGTGATCGTTGACTTGTATCAGTAGAAACAGCACCTCAGTCTCTCCCACCTTCTTCACATAGATATTCTTCCTATGTATGTGTCTGTCCTTATTTCTGCTTTTTGTAAGAACATTCTGAATTAAGGGCCCTCCCAACTCCAGTATGATCTCATCTTATAAAACCCACAAAGACTGTATTTTCAATTAAGGTCACATTCTTTAATGTATTCTTTAAAATAAACATAGAAAATGGGACAATAATACTGTACATATAGAGTATAGAGGAGATTTTTTGGAAGTCATCTAAAAACTTTATTTGTTCTTATTACTAAACAAACTCTATTTTTCTCATGGCGCCTAGAAGATCATGATTTTCCTTATTCACGTATCTATTTTTATGAAGCCAAGAAATTAAATAAGAATTAGTAAATAATTGCTCAGATAGCATAAGACATGTAAAGGAGTATTTATTGATCCAACAAATGTTTGCATATCAGGAACAGTTCTGGGCTTTCGGAGATACCACTGAATTAAATAAACCAAGTCTCTACTCTCATGAAACTTCTGTGCTTCTAGCTTTAAACTGAACTGAAAAACCTAATGAAGTTCTAAAGAAGTAAGCACCTGAAAATAGTCAAGCATATGTTAAAGACAGTAAGTGCCATGATATCTTTCTAAATGTAGAATTTACTCATCCTCTGATAATCTAGGAAGGTGTTCTTCACAGAAAAGGAACTGAATGGGTTCTTTGTAAAGAAATGGTTAAAATTTTGACAGAGAAAAGACGAGAAAGTAGATAAAAAGTAGGTTGCTGGTATGGGAAAAACTGAGAAGACCAATTTGACTGAAACTCATTTTTTAAAAAGTAATTTATTTTAATCAAAGGATAGTTACTTTACAATATTGTGGTGGTTTTTTTTTGCCATACATCAACATTGACATGTATACTCATGGCTGATTCATGACAGGAACTCATTTTTATGTGGGAGGCATAGTAAGGAAAATTTTAGGAGGCTTTAGGGCCAAGGATTTGAGAGTTTATCAGTAGATAATAGAGAACCATTTAAGGCTTCTGAGTAAGAGGATGTTATGAAAATAATATGAATTTATTGACTGTGAGACAGATGTATTTGAGAAGGAATATGCTGGAGGGAATGAAACCCACTAGGATGATGCTGCAGTCCTGGTGAGAGGTAGGACTAAGGTGAAGGCAGGATTCTACAGTCAGCTCTTTCTCTTTACTTCCTTCTCCTTTCTGTACATAATCTCTCTGAGTGATTGCTTCCATTTGAGAGACTTCAACTATAACCATGTGACCATGGTTTCCACACTTAAGTCTCAAAAATCTTTCTCCTACCTTTCTTATTTATAGTTTCACCTGCCATCTTCATTTGCATCTCCTCCAGGTGTCCCAAACTCAGTAGACCCCATGTTGGCCTGTTTCTTCTTGTCTTGAGAGTGTATTGCAGCACCACCTCTCTACCCAAGTAGAGACTTGTGAGTTACCTTGTTATCCCTCTTCAGAATTCTATTGGTTCCCAATCCTGTCTGTTTTACCTTTTATGTATCTCTCAAATCCAGCCCCTCTTTCCTTTCCACTATTGATTTGGTTTAGGACGAGTAATTTCGTTTTTGAAGTGCTATAAATCCCATCTGATCTGCCCATTCAGTGCATCTGCCACAACGACACTAGGGAAAATTCAGCAAGTTATTATTCCCCAAAATGCTTTCTTGTGGCTTTTTTTTTTTTAATCAACTCCAGGATAAATCTTAATTCTTTATTGCAAGACTCAAAGCCCTTCAGGATCGGATCTGGGCTTATTTCTCCACCTGATCTGCCACCACATTCTCTTAAGAAACCCTCTGTCCAGAGCTACTGGGTTGTTACCATTCATCTTTATATCCATGCCCTCTTCTGTTTCCGTGAAGAGGTTTCCTACCTCCCTTGGTTTACTAAGTCTGTTCAAATCCACTTAAAAGCATAAGAAAGAATTGTTTATTTACTTTTTAAAAAGTGCAGGGACTTGCCTGGTGGGCCAATGGTAAGAATCCACTTTCCAATGAAAGGGGCATGGGTTCGATCCCTGGTCAGGGATCAAACTTCTGAGCCCTTGTACCACAACTAGAGAGCCCTCGTGAAAGATCCCACATGCCACAGCAAAGACCCTGCATGCTGCAACCAAAATACAGTGCAGCCAAAAATAATACATAAATAAATATTTTTTTAAATAATAAAAAGAGTGGAAAGAGCAATGCATATTTGACTTAGGGTTTCTCACAGAGCATTTAAAGGATTATTTTCAGAGGTGAAATGGGACCATGCGAGTTACATAGATGAAGTAGGGAAAGAAGTCATTATTAAGAGATAGAAGAAATGGAAGGCCACAGCACCAAACAGTGCTTAGTTTACCCATTAAGACAGCAGAGGTGGAATGGAGTGATCATGAATCAGGTGATGTAAGCTGATACCAACTTCACTAAACACTTATGAGTGGTGGGAAGGTCCTTGGCCACCTCATGTGAAGAGCTGACTCATTGGAAAAGACTCTGATGCTGGGAGGGATTGGAGGCATCATTATTAAGAGATAGAAGAAATGGAAGGCCACAGCACCAAACAGTGCTTAGTTTACCCATTAAGACAGCAGAGGTGGAATGGAGTGATCATGAATCAGGTGATGTAAGCTGATACCAACTTCACTAAACACTTATGAGTGGTGGGAAGGTCCTTGGCCACCTCATGTGAAGAGCTGACTCATTGGAAAAGACTCTGATGCTGGGAGGGATTGGAGGCAGGAGGAGAAGGAGATGACAGAGGATGAGATGGCTGGATGGCATCACTGCATCAATGGACATGAGTTTGGGTGAACTCCGGGAGCTGGTGATGGACAGGGAGGCCTGGCGTGCTGTGATTCATGAAGTCACAAAGAGTGGGACACGACTGAGCAGCTGAACTGAACTGAAAGTCCTATATGTTAATACCTTCTATTAATTGTAAATATCCTGGCTTAATACAGGAGACTATAATTATGCAGACTACGACTATACCCAACATGGAGTGGAGTTAAGACATTGCAGTGGAAGTTGGTGCCAGTCTCTGCTCTGGTAGATAGAATATTGACCCCACACAGAGGCCACATCCTAATCCCAGGAACCTGTGAATATTCTACCTATGATAAAGAAGACTGTGGATGTGATTCAGGATTTAAAGTTGGAGAGATTATCCTGGATTATCCAGAGGGCCCAGTGTCATCACAAGGGCTCTCAAAAGTAAAGATTTGACTTTGAGAAAGATCAGAATGAGGCGATGTGAGATGGATGAGTCATCTTTGCTAGCTTTGAAGATGGAGGAAGAGAGACATGGCCTCTCCCCTACAGCCTCCAAAAGGATGCAGCCCTTCCATGCCTTGCCTTGAGTTTTAGTTAGACCCACCCCAGACATCTGGCCTCCAGAGATTTCAGATAATAAATTTATACTGTTAAAGCCACTCAGTCTGTGATGGTAACTTCTAACAGCAGAAATACAAAACTAATACAAGTGTCCTTCAAATTAAGGAGGTAGCGTGCTAGATCAGACTTTGATGTTTAGATTAATGACAAACCTGAGCTAAATTTGAGGGAAATCCTTAGATCCCCAAGGATCCAAGTTTCTTGTGCAGACACTTAGAGGATTAAAGAAAGATTTGAATGTGGCTTGAGTTTTCCTATGAAGAAAAGTTCAAGATTTAATCATATTATAAGGATAACATATATATTGGGCTTTCCTGATGGCTTAGATGATAAAGAATCTACCTGCATTGCAGGAGAACTGAGTTCGATCCCTAGATCAGGAAGATCCCCTGGAGAAGGGAATAGCTACTCAATTATTCACCTATCTATCTATCTGTCTATCTATATTTTTGGCTACATCATGTTAGATCTTAGTTCCCTGACTAGGATTGAACTCAGGCCCTTGACAGTGAAAGCTCAGAGTCCGAACCACTGGACTACCAAGGAATTCCCAGAATATTATATTTTAAACTTGAGTAGCCTTTCATAAGAGCCTGAGTACAGACAGTCCAGTGAAAAATAAAAGGTATCAATTCTCTGATAATTTTTGTAGAAGAGGCAAAACTTTACTTATGTCCACTTAAGATCTTCAATGGGGCCTAAGAATTTAATTGGCATAAAGCAGATTAAAAGGAGAAAAGCATACAGATTTATTTAATAGAAGTTTTACAATAGACTTCATAAAGAATATGAACACCCAAAGAAGTGGCAAACCTTATGTCCTTTCATATTGAGTTGAGCAATGAGAAGCAATTGTAAAAAACAGCAAAAATACATGGGGAGTCCAAAGGAACATAAAAGTTATTTAACAAGGTCTGTTTGTACAGAATTCTCTATGCTATGACCTCACATGTCTGTGATAGGAATGTTTCTTTCCTCTTGGTTTAGGAAAGGCATCTTTTATGTGGGAATGTAATCTCTTGGTTTTAGGGGGAAAAGAGAGAGTAGATTCACTTTTCAATTGTACCAATTGTTTTTAAGAGGTTTTAGTTCAAAATAATCCTTGGCCAAAGTGGCCTATTTTGGGGTGGCATATTTTGCTACTTTCATTATTCAGAGTAGGTGAACAGTAGTGAGCTAAACTTTTTTTTTTTTTAAAAAGGACATTTAAAAACCATGGTGTTTACATAAATGAGATATGGCTATATTATTTATCACTAACACTGATAATAAAGAAATTTAACGCATCTCAAAACTTTTTTGACTTGTGTGATTTTGCAACACTTTAGACTTTTACAATTTGCATACTTTCTGAACTGTTATTGTATTATGATAAACAGGGATTATCATACATTTTCAGATAATGTTTTCTTAACAGTTCAACTTTTATTTGTATCTCTTCCATTTATTTTAATTACTAGCACAGTGTGCAACATTTATTAATCAGTAGAGCCTTTTTAAGTTAAAATACTAAATTAGCTAACCCCATTAACACAGAATACTCCAAACAAGCAGTAATAGGAGAGGTAGTTACTGTGCAAATCGTATTATACGTGCGGGTGCTCTAGGGCACGGTTAAGCGTGATTACCCTCTTTTGATCCAGTATTCCTCTGCCTCTCCCAGCTAATTTCCAGTGGAAATTTACAAAGTGCTGCCTTCATTTTTCCAGCTTAATTTTTCTAATGAAGTTCTGGTACTTTATAACACTGGGGATACAGATAATAAGCCTGTGTATAATTAAGAAGTTCTAGAATTTGTCTACAAAAGAGTCCTTTATTACTTCAACTCTACAGTGAGAAATACGCTCTCTTTATGTCCACTGTTTCCTTGGAAAAGATGGCTTTTTAAAATAACTGACCACAGAATCCTAGAATTCTGTTCTTATAGACACCTAAGTCTAAGAATTGTAATATTTATGACATTGACATTAATGGTGGCACTTGGAATACTTTTAGTGGTATTGTGAAAATCTTGCATAGACTTTTGATATATGCAACAGACAAATCATAAAAACACACTTTTAGTCTTTTTAGTTAGATTTTATCATTTTGTAAGAATTCCCCCTACTGCAATAGCTAACATATGCTAAGTAAAGTTTTGCCGCTTAGCTTTCAGTCAGTTTACAAGGCATGTGGAATTGCTTTTGTAAAAGAAAGACTGTCATCCTGCGACTTACTCACATTCTTATGTGGGAATAGCATTTATACATCCCAGACTTTCCTAGTGCAATTTAGGGTTCAAAAGTGCGTTGAGGGTCAGAACAGACTTGAAGGTTCAACACAAGTATGCCAGGCAGAGCAAGGTGACACGAAGGGCGTGGCCTGGACAAGCCATCTCTCTGTCGACAAGCGCAGAGCTCATGTGGGTTTCAGTTTCTGAGGTAGCTAGTGATGCTTAGCTCAGAGCTTTGGTACTTTATGCAAAGTGGCAGAGATGAGAGGGAAGGTAGAGGTGGAGCCAGACTATAAAGGGTCACAGATACCATAATAAAGTGTCTGGACTTTACTATATAAAACATGGGATAAACGCATCACAGTGTTTTAACCAATGGAGTGAAAAGGTCAGTTATCTTAGAGAGATCACTCTACTAATTATGTCCATGGTAAAGAAATGGGAGTCCTAGCACTTAGGGTACTACTGCCACAGTCTAGTTTTGAAATCAAGAAGACTTGCCCAGGAACAGGGACAGTGATAGTAGAGGGAAGAGAAAGGCTGACAAACTGATTTATAGGTGGGATCCTATAAACCCTAAACCAGAAATCGGGGCCAACATGATATGGTGTGGATGGTGTGGTCATGGGCATAGATGCATCTTAGGGCTTTCCTCAGTGCAATGAATAAAGATACATTCAAGATGATTCAAGAAGTTAATTAGTTCAGTTGCTCAGTCGTGTCTGACTCTGAGATCCCATGAATTGCAGCACGCCAGGCCTCCCTGTCCATCACCAACTCCCGGAGTTCACCCAAACTCATGTCCATCGAGGCAGTGATGCCATCCAGCCATCTCATCCTCTGTCATCTCCTTCTCCTCCTGCCCCCAATCCTTTCCAGCTTCAGTCTTTTCCAATGAAGAAGTTAAGGATGTGTTTCAAAGATGCACTGAAGAGTCTCATCGAAACCAAAGAGAAACTGGCCTAAGGTGACCCCTTAGGGCTGCAAGGGCCTCATTTTCTCTCTCTAGTGGCATCCCCACTTTTCTCTGTATTTCTGCTTGCTGTCTTCTTTCTACTCGCTGGCTTTATCTGTGGCCTTAGTTTTTTTTCCATAAATCTTCAGTTTGCTCTTAGTTTTCTTGGCCACTCCAGGCCTGATTCAGTATAACCTTCCAGCTCTAGAATCCACAGTTAATTCAGCTTTTCAGTTCAAATTTCCTGAAAGAGAATCTGTTCTGCTCAATTCATATCATCAAACTGTCCCACACCAGTTGTAGGCTTAAGACACAATTAATGTTTAACAAATATATGTTAAGTTAATGGAAATATTCAATTAACTTATGAATAGATGACAACTGTGGGTGGGGACAGTGTGCCACATTATAAATACAGTGTCTTATGAAAGTGTAGCCATGAGCAAAGATTTTCTCAGGTTGAGGAGTGCAGAGGCAAGAGGTCCTCTAATACCTTACTTGATAGCTTCTGAATGAGGTGACTGGTCAGATAGTGATGTCCTTACTTAAGAAAAAATAAAAAGTAAGAAGCTCTGTTGGCATGATAGGGTGGAGGTTTGGCATATGAGATTAATTTGTGGGCAGATCCATTTGAGGTGCCTATTCTATATCTAGGTAGATATTCCTTGTGAGCATTTGAAAATGCTGGTCTTGAGTTAAAGAAAAACAGTCTCTAGAGATAAAAATTTAGAAATGATCAGAGGTAACAGTTAAAATCTTGGTGGGGGAAGCATCTTCTAGGGAGAGGAGAGACTACAGAGGGAAAATATGTAGTACAGATTCCTGAGAATTGCTTTAATGTTAGGGCAGTGATTCTTAATTAGGTTGCTTACCTGTATCACCTTGAAGCTTAAAATTATATGCATATGCATTCCATAGTCTCGATCACAGATATTTTGACTCAGCAGGCATATGGGTTTGAGATGTACGCCCAACTGATTCTAATGCATAGTTCTAGGTAAGGTAAGAGCCATTAATTCAAGGTATGGCAGAAAATGAGTCAGTCAGGAAACTGGGTGCAAGCAAAGAAGAATTCCAGGAGATATTTGACAAATTAAAGGGAAAGAGAATTCACTCCAGGGACTGGATGAGACATGAATTTGATCCCTGAATTGGGGATATCCCCTGGAGGAGGAAATGGGAACCCACTCCAGTATTGTTGCCTGTAAAATTCCATGGACAGAGGAGCCTGGTGGGCTACAGCCCATGGGGTTGCAGAGTCAGATGCAAGCATACATATATGAAATATTTTAAATTTACATTTAATTTTAAAATTTAGAATATCAAAATAAAGAACATTCAATGAAATTTTGTTGTTCATTCACTCAATCATATCCGACTCTTTGTGACCTCATGGACTGCAGCACGCCAGGCATCCCTGTCCCTCACCATCTCCCAAAGCTTGCTCAAACTCATGTCTATTGACTCGGTGATGCCATCCAACCATCTCATCCTCTGTCATCCCCTTCTCCTCCTGCCTTCAATCTTTCCCAGCATCAGGGTCTTTTCCAGTGAGTTGGCTCTTCACATCAGATGGCCAAAGTATTGGAGCTTCAGTTTAAGCATCAGTGCTTCTAATGAATATTTCCTTTAAGATTGACAGGTTTGATCTCCCTTACTTTCATTAAGATGAAATAGTACTAGTATCATATAGATAAATATATTGGCACCACTTTTGTAGAATTTAATTTTAGCCCCTATTTAAATATTTCATTTTAGAATCTTGCTGAAACTAACATCGAATGAAGCCCACCTTTATATCATAGAATATAAATTGTTCTGCTTTTAAATACATTTTTGTATATCTTCAGTACATTCACAATTTTCAGAGAATAATTAATGATGATTGAGTCTAATTTGAGATACAGTGTATCTTAGTTAGAGCCTCGGAAGTCATTGACAAAGGAGATGCTCGTTTATAAATTCTGAAGAGAGATTGTTAACTATAAACTTGTCAGTTGAGTAAAGCTTCCAGTGTGTAATAGTTGGACCCTGCAATTTTCAAAAAGTTATATTGATTGAAAAGTAATTTAAAATGATAATTATATCTTTTAAAAGTCCAAATTTTCTGGCTTTTATTAAAAATTGGGAGATCTAGAAACAGCAGGCCCCCGGTCTCACATGGCAATGACTGATTAAAGTTTGCACTCTTAGTTTTTGCTTAATGTGTGTTACTGCCTGGCCTTTCCAGACATGGACATTGGAGACCCTTGCTGTAGATGATAAGGTCCTCAAAAAAGAGCCCAAGATTTATGCTTGTACACTTAGTACAACCCTTGTCAAGCATTTTTTTTTTTACATATTGGACTTGAGCTTGAACTAGGTTTATTTGTTTTGTTTTAATCCATCTGATCACCAAAATCATTCTCATTAAAAGATAAATCAAGCAAGAGGAAATGAAGTCAAGTGTGACTGCTCTTTAATCTTTATTAGCACTGTACTAGCAGTCCCAGGAATAGGGAAGCCTTTCTTTCTTTTTCCTTTTTCTTACCCAGAACAGCATTTTCCAAACTTTGCCTCTTGAACTCTAGTCTGGAAAATATTAATGAGTATCCTATCAAATAAACTTGGGAGAAATCATATTTGAAATAGTTAAACTTTTTTTTTTTGTATTTACAGGGCTTTCCAGTCTTAAATATATTTTTATTTACTGTAAACTTCTAAGAGGGGACATATACTACATAACATTTTGCAAACTCAATCACTTATTGATTCCTCAAATATTGTTGCAGCCTAATATGTGCCAGACCCTGCGTTAGATGCCAAGAACAAAGCAATGAACAACACAGCAGAGGTGTCCTGGCTTCCCAGAGCTGAGAGCACAGTTAGCCAGGGAATCCCTTTATCCACTGACTGGTTTGGAATATGCTGCTCTGATATAACTCGGCAAAGAACATTTGATTTTTTCTTAGCAATTTTTTCTTTTTAGTGGCACCTTATTTCATTCTTAGACTTTCTTAAGGATAGTTTGTACAAGTGTTTCCCGCAGCCTGATTTCTCTGCTTAATTATATATATATATATTTAATATCAATTATACAAGTCCTGAAAATATCTGAGCTTAAAACATTTAATGTTGTAAATGGTCTCTTAAAAGAAAAGCCTGTGTGAATACTATGTAGCTGGGGCATTTAAATTCAGTATCTGTTTAGTAGAGACTTTTCTTTTTTTTTGGTTAAGTTTCCCACAATTAGCTAGAGGGAAGTAAAGTCAACTCTGTAAAATATGTTTCGGAAAGTTGCACAGATGTAATGAAGTTATTGAATCAGTGTGCCTAGAGATTGTTAATAATAACAATAATATATCCAGGGAATGCTAGTCCTCTTAAGCTAAGAAAATATAAGGAGAAAGGCAAAATAGGTCTTCCCATTTAAATTTAGAAGTTTGTAATACAAGCTCACTATCTAGCTGAACAGATAGTCTAGCCATTTGTATTTTTAACTTACAATATTTAAATATTATATCACCACCCTGGGGGAGAAATTTATGTTATTGATACTGCTGCTTGAATAGTTTATGAGTTTTCAATTTCTGCTATAAATTTTACTCTAAGTATGAAACACTTTATATATTAAATGCTTATAGCAATGGTTACATTAAAATCTCAATGAAAGCTGTCTTCATCCATAAATGGTCTGCCTAATTCCCATTTCAAGTTGCTACTCATTTTACAAACATCTCTTCAACTGAAATTCTACTAGATAAAACATCTTGATAGGTTATTAGACGATGTTTTTGAAAT